>BGNK01002933.1:2284-64344 GCA_003297005.1 Symbiodinium sp. clade A Y106
TTCATGTGCATGTAGCACATCACTTTGGAGCTCTGCTCCGTTCGAGCCTTCAAGGCTTGACATAAAAACTCTGAAGTGGAACTCTACCCTACCATGGTTAGGACAAGGGGAATTCTACAAGCCCTTATAGAACCCCTTATAGTACCTTAAACCCCCTAGAACTACTAAGGAAACCGTAGTCAGCTGGGGAGCGTCCTCTATCACCTCCTGTCCGGCCTGGCGGAAGGCTTCGGCACAGGGCGGCTCGTCAGGTTTCAGGGTTACGGGATGATTTAGGGGGCTCCGTTAAAGGGATCTATAAGGGTTCCTACAAGGGATCTATAGGGTTCGGGTTTTAGGGTTTAGGGTATACCAGGGGATCCAAAACCGTACTGTGTTGGGGGGTGAGACCCTATAATAAGGGGGTCATAACCTACTATTTTGTAGGGTTTGGGGTCACAGGTAGACCCAACCCTAGACTATGGAATTAGGTCCCCAAAACCATAATGGGGATGGTCTTGTAGGGCCTAATTCCGTAATAGTAGTATAGGGGATACAGACATGTCTGGTGCTTACGGCTGAAAGGTTAGGCTCTTGTGTAAGGTTTCAGAGCTGAGGGTTGAGACATTTGGGTACAGGGGTTCTTTTAGTCGCTGAGTTCATACCTGTGACCCCAAACCCTACAAAATAGTAGGTTTTGACCCCTTAATTAGATGGTAGAACCCTTAAAACGGTAGGTCCAAAAAGTGTACACTTTAGTTTTATACTGAGTCAGATTGCCCTTAAAACGGTAGGTTTTCGGATCCCAAGGTAAGCCCCAAAAAGTGTACACTTTAGTTTTATACTGAGTAAGACTGTCCCAAAAAGTGTAAAGTGTATCCACTCAGCTACTAAGTAGCTAGCAAAAAGCGTCCGGGTGTTGGAGTCTTCCAAACGTCCCCTAACCCACAAACGCAGCCGTCTCCAAGAAGATGCCCTCCTTCAAAGCAGCCTAGCTTAGGGTTTTGAGCTTACCAATAGTCTCCATTGTAGTTCCTTTTGTTGGTTTAACCAACTATATGTATGTGTATACTGTATATACTTATATATAAAGGATCCTATAAGGTAACCCCAAAAAGGAACTACAATGGAGACTATAAGTAGGGTATTGGGCCACAAAGTACTTGCGGCAGGCCTCCTCCTTCCATCCACTCTTGATTCGACACAGGAAGGTTCTGAGAGCAGTGAGGAAGAGGCTGGCAGTGGAGAGCAGCGCAATAGCATGGATGTAAGGAAGTACAACTTTCACATGACGGCTAGTCATCTTTGGCACCTTAAACGTCTGGACAGTCCAACATGGCGTTGGTCGTCCCTTTTGTGAAATTGGCGACCATGTGCTCGCTGTCCGTGACGTGGAGCAAGTTAGGGTCAGCAGCTCTTCACGCCTCCCCAAAAATCCCCAAACACAAGGTTGCAAAAGCGGACTTTGCCAGGCTGAAATAGGACCCCGAATCTGGGTGTGCAGGACCTAAAGCCTGAAAGGACAATCGTACAACTACATTACATAAGGCATTTAACAGGGTTTGGGGTTGAGGAGCATGCTCTTGCAAAGTATTCAAACACCCTGCAAGCACCCTAAAAGCCCTAAAACTCGAGAAGAAAACACGCAAAACCAGGGACCCCTGATCACTTAAAACCCCATAGAAACCTGAGTTCAGGAGTAGGGCCCTATAAACCCTAAACCGGGCTGTTTCTAGAGGTTCGATGCTTGTCGTCAGGATCTTTAAAGTTCCTCTCTGTCTAAACCCTAAGGTTCCCTTGCGCCTCCTCGGTGGTTGCATCTCTGCCATCTTCCGGGGGCACCTCCACGCGGTCGACGACCCTGAAGATCGGCTTTCTTGGAGGTTCATGGGTAGTTATAAGTGGGGTTATAAGTCCCCTAATATGGATTATAAATATGGTTACCCTACTTATAACCCGCTTATAATTACCCATGAACCTCCAAGTTCGCTCTTAAGGAGGGTATTGAGATTTAGGGTTTAGGGTTTCGTTTACGGAATTCTAGGGTTTACGATTGATATAGGGTTCAGGGTTTGTGGTTGAGGTCGGATTACTATACGGATCTCCTACAGGACTACTGTAAAGGTTAACTAACACAGGGTCCTGAACAATTAAGGTGGGATCTTGGGGGGTGCATCATAGTTTTTCAGGTCCCTGTAGTACATGCCCACGAAAAGCCTGTAAACCCATACCGAAGCGACGCAAAAAACACCTTAAGCACCACTTTATTCAGGCCTCTATTGTAGAAGCCATGAATGAAGCCTTGGGGCTCAGAGATGGGTTGCTGGACTTCAGTTTGGGTTGCTTAGAACTTACGAGTGTGTATGGCGTGGGTATTAGGGTCCAAGTGCACAGTAAGGTTTAGGATTTGGCAGGGTTTAGTAGTTGGAGCGAAGGATGCTGTAGGGTGTGGGTATTATGGTTTAGGGTTTCGAGTGTAAGGTAGTAAGGTAAAGGATAGTTTAGAGTGCGGGTATCGGGGTGTTTTCAGAGTTTCGACAAGACCCCAACACCCTGACAACCTGCTTCATGCTTTAAACGTTTTCGCAATTGCTCAGCTGGTTTTCCAAGGCTGGAAGCTCTGATGGACCATGGGATCTTTCCGAAATACAAAGGTGCCAATAGTGACTCGATATTCCCTTCGAGACTTCTATTCATCAGTCGCCATACTCGCCATTCGTCGAGACGAAGGTAATGCTCGTGGCCATCACACCATACGAACAAGAGGCGCTTGTACCGGTAAATGTCTCCATACCTGCGCGTGTGAGGGCTCAGGATGTAGAAGACTCACAAAAGAAAGCTTGCTGAGCAACAGGGGAGCATATAGCTCGGTCGCCTGTCCATTACTTTCCTGGGTCCCCTCGTCATTCACGAGGCGTGGCGCTCCGTGCGCTTGCAAGGCGATTAGCAAGCCCTCCCCTTGTCCAAGAAATAACTCCACGCCAAGGTGGCTATGGTGAGGCCGTCCCCAGAGACTCCAATTTCGCTTAATTAAAGAACATACCTTAAATTATACTAGGATCCCTAATATGATTTAAGGAATATTCCTTAATTAAGGGATGTTGGAGTCTCTGGGTCCTCGTGGAATACCACCGGGGGGGGGGCGGGGTGGTGGTACTTTGAACCTTTTGGTCCTTGGTTGCGTGAGTTGCGTTTACATCCAGCACAGCAGCATAATGGCCATATATATATATATATACATAAGATGTATGATAACACAAATTAAGCCCGAGAGCCCTATTAACCAACAACCCGGAACTCTAGTCTAGCAAATGATAGTTGCTGAGCTCAGAAGCCCCCAAAAGTGCACACTTTCAGGTTTGTGGTAGATAATATTATCCCCAAAAGTGTAAAGTGTATCCACTCAGCTACTAAGAAATTATCCCTTCAACAGCCTGAAACCCTTCAACAGCCTGAAACCCTTCAAAAGCCAGAAACCCTGAACCTTAAAAAAAATCTCCAAACAACACCCCGCACGTCGCCGTGATAGTGCTTTCTTTGTAAAGCCCTTTATTTAAAGGAGCCCTTGAATCTTAAACACTAAGCCCTAAGTAAGCCCTGCCTGTAGCCCCAAACCCTACAAAATAGTAGGTAATGACCCCTTAATTATAAGCTCTAACCCTTGAAACGGTAGGTTTTTGGATCCCCAGGTACACTTTAAACTACAGTAGCATCCTTAATGTGATTTAAAGTAAGCCCTAAACCCCAAACCCCAGGCCCTTTAGACGATCCGGGCGCCCGCGCAAGGAGCCGTCGTGGACACCTTGTGCCGGCTCCCCAGAGCAAGCGCTCCTCTGTCCGAACCAGAGACAGGCTCGTGGGGTTCCTTTAAGAGTTCCTTGAAGGGTTTAGGGTTTAGGGTTCCTTTAAAGGGTCTTTGGGGTTTGGGTTTGGGTTTCGGGTGTAGGGTTTAGGGTTCCTTTAAAGGGCCTTTGGGGTTTGGGGGTGTTGGGTTTGGGTTTAGGGCTTAGGGTTTAGAGTTCTTTTAAAGGGCCTTTGGGGGTTTAAGAGTCCAAAGGACCCAATAATTAGGTACTCGGTCTTAGGATAGTAGTAATATGTAGGTTAGGGTTTTGGAGAGTATATGACTATTAGGTACTGGGACTCCTGGGGTAAGGGTTCCTTGAAGGGTTTAGGGTTGAGGATTTCTTTAAAGGGCCTTTGGGGTTTGGGGGCTTTGGGGTTTGGGCTTCAGGGTTTGGGGTTTGGGGGTCGTTTAGGGTTCCTTTAAAGGGCCTTTGGGGTTTGGGGGTTTTGGGGTCGCGGCTTTAGGGTTTAGGGTTTGGGGTTCGTCTAAAGGGCCTTTGAAGTTTGGGGGTGTTTGGGTTTGGGCTTTAGGGTTTGGGGTTTAGGGTTCCTTTAACGGGCCTTTGGGGTTTGGAGTTTTGGGGTTTGGGCTTTAGGGTTTAGGGCAAAAGGCCTTTGGGGTTTGGGGGTGTTGGGGTTTGGGCTTTAGGGTTCAGGGTTTAGGGTTCCTTTAACGGGCCTTTGGGGTTTGGCGGTGTTGGGTTTGGGTTTAGGGTTCAGGGTTTAGAGTTCCTTTAAAGGGCCTTTGGGGTTTGGGGCTTTTGGGGTTTGGGGTTCAGGGTTCCTCTAAAGGGCCTTTGGCCTTTGGGGTTTGGGGGTTTTGGGGTTTGGGCTTTAGGGTGTTTAGGGTTCCTTTAACGGGGGTGCTGTAAGGCATGTAACTTAAGGGTTTAGGGCTTTAAGGCTTAGGCTTCGGTCGCTCTACGAACCTCCTCCACGGGTTCCTTGTAGGGTGCGCCGTTAAAGGCTCCTTTAAGGGCTCCTTTAAAGGCTACTCTTGAAGGGTTCCCTTTAAAGGGTTCCTGTAAGGTTCCCCTGTAAGGGTTCATTTCAGGGCTCCCTTGAGGGCTGCGTTCAGAGTTTCTTCAAGACGTTTAGGGTTTAGGGTCTAGGATTTAGGTTTCAGGGTTTTTTGGGTCGAGGGTTTAGGGTTGAGGATTCAGGTTCTAAGGTTTCGGGATTCCTTGCTCTGCCCTTCTGGGTCGGAAATATGCTCTCTCGTTTCGGTTTAGGGTGTAGGGTGTAGTGTAGGCTGTAAGGGGCTACAGTGCAAGGTTTTGGGCTCAGGGTTTCATGTTTTTGACCAGGACTTGATATAGTAGCTTGCCGGCTTTGTCCGTGATGTCATCGGCTTCTTTGTGGACGCCTCGTGCGTGACGCCTCGTGCGTTTCTATGAGGTGGTCTAATCTAAAGAGATTCATAACGCACAGTAAAAATTCGCCAGGGGAAGATCACTTCAAAACCCTTAAAACCAGAAAACACTGGGATGCGAAAGGAGGAGCCTTAAAAAAGCGCTCTGACGCCCTGCAACTTGAACCACAGAGAACCTAAGCCCTAAACCTTAAACCCTTAACCTAAGCCCTAAACCCTAACCCTAAATCCCCAAACCCTAAACTTGGCTGACTTCTGAACCCCTCCTGAAAGTTAAACTTTTAGCCTCTTCACTATGGTTCATATTCTTATAGAAACCCAAAAAGTTAAAGTCCTAAGAGCCAACCAGAAGAACGCTAAGTTAACTGGGGCTATAAGTAAGTATGAGTATAACCCTTGTTACTAAGTCCCATGAACCTCCAAGTAGACCTAAAACCCTAAACCCTGAACTCCAAACCCTCACGGATCCCTTCCGCCCAAACTCCAAAATCCTAAACCCTAAACCCAAACTCCAAAGTCCTGAAACCCCCCGAAACTCCGAACTAGGGGCCCGGACAAGAGCCCACTCCACCACTCCTCGATACCCATGGCAGTCCCTGACGCTTCGAAAGTTTTTAGGGCTCCCGTGAGACTTTGGGTTTAGGGTGCAGGGTTTAGGATGTGGGGTTTATGGTTCAGGGTTGAGGGTTTAGGGTGTAGGATTCAGGGGTTAAGCTGCATCTGTAGCTACAAGATAGTGGGTTATGACCCCTTAATGAGAGGGTAGAACCCTTAAAACGGTCCCCAAAAAACTAGCATCTTTAAACAAATCTGTTCAAGCACCACCACAACCCCAACGATGGCCTTGCAAGATGCAGCGATGCTCATGATCTGGTGACGATATATATTATCACATTATCAAGAGAAATAACAACAGCAATAACAGAAGCAGCAGTAGCATCAGCATCAGCATTAGCCTAGCAGCAGTAACAGTTGCGGTAGCGGCAGCGGTAGCCGTTGCCGTAGCCGTAGCAGAAGGGGCAGCGGCAGCGGTAGCGGCAGCTATAGCGGCAGCTATAGCGGCAGCAGGGGCGGTGGGGGTGGCGGTGGCGGTGGCGGTAGCATCAGCATCACCGGTAGCAGACGCGTAGCAGTAGTAGTAGTAGTAGTAGTAGTAGTAGTAGTAGTAGTAGTAGTAGTAGTGGTAGTAGCAGCAGTAGTAGCAGTAGCAGCAGTAGTAGTAGTAATAATAATAGTAGTAGTAGTAGTAGTAGTAGCAGTAGTAGTAGTAGTTGTTGTTGTTGTCGTCGTCGTCGTCGCAGTACTAGCAACTAGTGCCAGTAACTAGTACGTACTAGCTCTTCTAGTTCATGATGATGATGGTGGTGGTGGTGATGGTGACGATGATGATGCTGCCGAGGATGAAGATTACCATGGTGATGCTGATCATCATCATCGTCATCACTGTCACAATCCCTGAACTCTAAACCCTAAACCCTAAGCCCATCAGCATAATCCTGATGTACTTCCGAAACTGTGACGGCCTCAGGGAAAGCCGCCTGGGCCACCCAGCCGAGTCCCAGCACAGCACTCAGAGCCGAAAGAGCCACGGAAAGAATCCCACGAAAACGAATAGGGTTTAGGGTTTAGGGTTCAGGGTTTAGGGTTACAACTAATTCATGGCTTTGGGGTTCCTTGGCTTCCTTTTAAAGGGTTCTATGTTTTTCCATGGGTCTCTAGAGTCTTATGGAGTTTTAGGTTTTAGGATTTTTAGGGCTTTCCGGCTTTAGGGCTTTAGGGGTTTGAGGATTTCCGGCTTTCGGAGAGAGGGTTTAGGACTTAGAGTTTAGGGTGGAAGGTTTGGAGCTTTACGGATTCTGAAGGGGTGTTTCATCTCCCAGAGGGTCATAAAAAAACTGGAGTTAGGCCCCAAAAGACCATCCCCAGTATGGTTTCGGGGGACCTAATTCCATAATAGTAGTGTATATGGAGCCTCTGGGTCTATGGCATTGGGCTTAGTGTTTGGAGTCTACGGCTCAAAATCCCTAAACCCTAAACCCCTAAACCCTAAACCCCTAAACCCTAAACCCTAAACCCCTAAACCCTAAACCCTAAACCCCTAAACCCTAAACCCCTAAACCCTAAACCCCTAAACCCCTAAACCCTAAACCCTAAACCCCTAAACCCTAAACCCTAAACCCCTAAACCCTAAACCCCTAAACCCTAAACCCCTAAACCCCTAAACCCTAAACCCTAAACCCTAGTGTTTGGAGTCTAAGGCTCAAAACCTGTGGGCTTCAGGAACCTCAATTAAAGACTATGCCCGATATCCCTTAATTAAGGAAGATTTTCAAGGGTTCCTGAAAGGGTTCCTTAAAGGGATCCTTAAAGGGATTCTATAAGGCAAGTAAGGAATATTCCTTAAATTCTTAAATCATATTACGGATCCTACTTTCATTTGTAAGGAATATTTGCCGTCAGAATGGGATCGCGGCTTCGGGCCCTAAACCACGAAGCGTTTAGGGCTTCTGGCTGTAGTGGATTGGGGCTTTCTGCTGAAGAACCCCACACATCATGTCAGGGATGTGGGCCTGTGGTTTGTCTTGGGGTTTTAGAGGGCTCTGCGAGATTTATGTAGTTGTATGGAGTTTTGCTTTAGGGCTTTGGAGTTGGGGCGTTGTTGGATTTTGAAGGCTTCAGAAAACGGATGGTGTGCGGGTTTTGAATTTTGGAGGGTGTAGTAGGCATTGCAGGTCTTGCAAGGTCTTAACCAGGGTTGTAAGAGGGCCCTAAACCCTAAGCCCCTAAACCCCCAAACCCCTAAACCCCTAAACCCCAAACCCCACACCCTAAACCCTAGTTCTGTCAAGGCTGGGCTTCATGAGGGCTTGTCCACCATGGAACCCGCAAATAGGCCTTGCCAAAATTTGCTTTTCGAAGCTCATAAGCACGGTGGAAAGTTGAAAGGTTGGGGGCTGAGGGTTTTACCCTAAACTCCTACGTGTGGATCCGAAAACCTACCGTTTTAAGGGTTCGACCCTCTAATTAAGGGGTCATAACCTACTATTTTGTAGGGTTTGGGGTCACAGGTAAACCCTAAAAGTCTAAAACGATTTAGGGGACAGGGTAGGACTAGGAGTGGGGTTTGAGAGGCTGTCTGCTCTCCGCGTAAGGACTCTTTGCAGAGGACCTAGCCAGAGCCGCAGGTCCGAACCCACCAGCGAAACTCTAAATTTAGGGTTTAGGGTTTAGGGTTTCAGGGGTTTAAGGTTTAGGATTTGTTCAAAGCCAGGCCCCCGACCTGCTTAACGTCCTACTGTAAGGGGCCTGAACAATCAAAATCCAGCTTGGGCAGACCTGTGGATCCAAAAACCTACCGTTTTAAGGGTTCGACCCTCTAATTAAGGGGTCATAACCTACTATTTTGTAGGGTTTGGGGTCACAGGGAGTTATACTGAGGAACCCCAAGGAGGTAGTAGCGCCAACGATTCAAAAGCCACACGATCTCCAAAGCAGCCCAAATCGCCGGAAGAAGATTTTCTGGTTTTGAATTCAATGGACTCTTAGCGCTGCGGATCTAGGGGGTTTAGGGTTTAGGGTATTAGGGTTTGGGATTTTCGGGTTTGGGGCTGCGGTTTAAGGTGTTTAGGGTTTAGGGTATTAGGGTTTGGGATTTTAGGGTTTGGGGCTGCGGTTTAAGGTGTTAAAGTTTAGGGTTTAGGGTTTAGGGGTTAAGCCCTGCTGTTCAGGATCTAGACTCCAGCCTTTAGCGTCTAGCAAGGGCTTCGGCGTGTTCGGCTAATGTAGAAGCTTCATGAATTAGTAATATGGGTAGTTCTGTAAATTAGGATCCCTTTTTAGATCCCCAAAGTAGTACGGCACCCTTATTTAAAAAAACTAAAAGGAACCCTAATTTAAAGAACTACCCATATGGTTCCGTCGGGCTCCTTGTTATAATCTTGGCTGACTTCTGAACCCCTCCTAAAAGTTAAACTTTTAGCCTCCTTATTATAGTTCATATAGAAACCCAAAAAGTTAAAGTCGTAAGAGCCAACCAGAAGAACGCCAAGTAATCACTGTATAAGATACCACAAAATCCTATTCCAAGTGTTAAGGCGCCCATATTTGGCTTTGGTTGAAGGCTAAAGGACCATGGGACGTGGTAACTGGGTTTAGGGTTCCCTTTAAAACTTTTGGCGGTGCTATAAGGTTCTGTAATAGGCTTTGCTTCAAGGGTTCCTTGAAGGGTTTAGGGCCTACTTGAAGGTTCATGGGACTTAGTAACTAGGGTTATAAATTCGGAAACTACACGTATAATTAGCTATAGCCCCAGTGAAACTGTAGTTACGAAGTGCCAGCAACCCACTTAGAGGCCCAAGGGACATAGTAAGTGTATAGTACTATAGGCAAGGTTACAAGTAGGATAACCCCACTTAGACCTATAACCCCAATTACAACCCTAAGTACTTGCTAAGTCCCCTGAGCCCTTAGGTAGGCCTAAACCCTAAACCCCTAAACCTAAACCGTATTGTTGGGGCTTCGGGCCAACCAAAAGCATGCGCCCGACACCTACAGCTTCAGAAAGCCCAGTGCATCTCAACTAAATTAGGAAGAGAAGGAATCTACCAAAGATCATACGTTTAGATAGGGCTTTAAAGTTTTAGGCTTAGGGGTTTAGGGTTTCAGGGTTTAGGTGAGCTCTTTATAGTTTAAGGCTCAAGGTATAATCCTGAATGAACGGGTACTGGGCTGTCTGGGGATGTCCGAACGGCAAACCCGACGCCTGGAGAGTCTTTGCAAGGCTCCACGAGGTCTGGAAGAAACACGCTCGTCTTCTCAGGTAGCACAGTGGGGAAGAGGGAGAGACCCCTAAATCCTAAAGGCCAGGCGACTAGACTGCTGGGCAAGTTGCCTGCATCTACTACTTTAGGCGCGTTTCGGGGGCTCTCCTCACACATCCACATTGGTCGTGGAAGTCCATGCACTCTGGTCAATGCGCTTCATCATGGCCTTGTCCGGGTTACAGGTTTAGGGCTCCAGGGGAGAGGGTTTAGGGCGTTTAGGGTTTACGGTTTAAGTTTAGGGCTCCAGGGGGGACTGTGATATATGAGGTTGGCCTCGACTACGGTTGTTGTGACTGTGTTACTTTCGTACAGGCTCATATGGGAGCATGGGCCTGGGTTCTTGTTAAGGAAGTTGGTTTAAGTTACCACAATAGGGATCCATAATAATAAATAATATAGTTTCCTTGTTATGGCGACTTAAATGACACCCCCTTCAGCTCAAGGCGATTGATCTCCTTCTTGTCCCCTTCAAGTCCGTCACCTTCGCGTTTGAGTTTATCAATCTCGTTCTGGTAATTCATCAGCTTCTTGTAAACCTTGCGGATTTCGTTGCGCTTGGTGGGATGGTCTTGAAGCAGAGAAGAAGCTTGTCTGAGCTTGTCGTAATTGGGCTGGCTCATCTTGCAGGCATATCTGGTTCCCTTCTTCTTTCCTCCCAAGCCGCGTCCTCTGGTTGTCCTGCGGTCATTCTTCTGGGAGTGCGAGTGCTTCTTGAACTTCTTGTACGCGAGTCTCGCTTCCTCCTTGGCATTCGATAACATTTTGGCGCGTGTGCTCTTCGCGAACGAAATAATCAGGACTTTGTAGTAGATCCTAAACCCCTAATTTGCCCCAAAAACCCCGCAACCAACTAGAAACACCTTAACTAAAAACCTCCTCGCCTTGCACACGCTAAACCCTCAGCCCTGAACCCTACTTGACTGACTTCTGAACCCCTCTAAAAGTTAAACTTTTAGTCTCCTTATTATAGTTCATATAGAAACCCAAAAAGGTTAAAGTCCTAAATCCCCAAACCCTAACCCCTATAGATCCCTTATAGGAACCCTTAAAGGTCCTAAGAGTCAACCAGAAGAACGCCAAGCCTAATTCAACACTGGTACGCCCCTGGGGTTTAGGTTTAGGAGTGAAGGGGTTTAGGGAGTAGGGTTCAGGCCCTAAACACCAAAACCCACAACTTGAGCGCCAAACACTAAATGGATCAAGCCCTAAACCCTATGAAACGAACACAAAACCCAAAACCTTAAACCCTAAACCCAAACTAAAACTTAACCCCCCTAAACCCTAAACCCTAAACCCCAGAACTGGCCTTCAGCTGCTTCATTGGCCCGACCTCGTAGAACTCAGTCATGCCATCCTGGCCATCCAACCAGAGACTCCAAGATCCCTTTAAAGGGATCTATAGTAGAAGCCAGAAAGTTGGAACATGACTATCCTCGTGCCCTTAAGGTAACTTATAAGGGATCCTAGCACGAATCCTCCTAAAGCCATGTTCCAACTTTCTGGGGTTCACTGTATACGGGTTCCTTTAAGGGTTCCTTTAAGGGATCTGTTGGGTTTGGGGTTTAGGGGACTCCAATATCCCCTTACTTAAGGAGGATTCCTTAAGTTAGAGTAGGACCCCGAATATGATTTGAGGAATATGGGTGGTTGTCAAAATTATGGTCCCTTTTGGGGTCCTTATTATAATACAGCACCTACTATTCAGGGTCCCAAAAAGGGGACCCCTTATTTTGACAACTACCCACCTTCCTTACTTGAGGCATCCTGGGGTCTGTGGGCAACTGAGTGGATTGCTGGGCTTTTAAGTAACCAGGGAGAAAAAAGTATAAACTTTTATTTCATAAGGGTTCCTTTAAGAAAAAGTATTAAAGTATGGTACTCCGAAGCCTAGATTGAGGGTTTTGGGGTTTGGCCCTTAATCTTAAACCCTGGACCTGAAACTATATGGGAGTTTCCGAAAATAGGGGACCCTAATATAGTACCCTAAATAGTAGGATCCTTATAATAAGGACCCCAAAATAAGGTACCCTAATTTTGGGAAACTCCCATATACGTTTATCCAAACCCTCTACTTTAAAACCAGGACCTCAAACACCTGACCCTAAACCGTTTAGGGTTCAGGGCCCTCTCTGAAGATACCTAACTTCATCTAAACCCTACACCCCGAACCTCAAACCCTAATATTGTGAACGTTTATTGCTGGTATTTATTGTAGACACTTAAATAATTAAAAATACCTAACCCCAGACCTTTTGGAGTACCTAAATTCATCTAAACCCTACAACCTTCAACCTTAAACCCTAAACCCTAAACCCTAAATATACCTAACCCCAGACCTCTTGGAGATCAGGGCTCTCTCTGAAGGATCTTATTACGCGGAGTGGCCTCTTAAGCTCGGATCCCCAGTACCCTCGGAATAAAAAGGGCCACCTTCCTGGTGTTGGGTTTAGGGTTTAGGGCCATAAGGAACCTAAGACCCAAAATAAAGGAAAAAACGCCCACCGGGAGACCTGGTAAGGGGCCTATGCGGGTTGTACCTTCGGGGAAAGGGTTTCCATACCTAGACCCTAAAGCCTTAAAGGAACCCTTAAAAGAGCCCTTGAAGGAACCCATCAAGAAACCCTTAAAAGCACCCTTTACGGAACCCTTAAAAGAAACCTTGAAGCTCTTGAATGGTCTCGCCTTGATCATCAGGCGAACAGCGGGCTCCCAAAGCACCGCCGAACAGAGCCTCGGAGCCACAGGGGAAGAGGTTTTTAGGGTTCAGGGTTTAGAGCTTAAGGGTTTAAGGTTTAGGGTTGAGGGTTTGGGGTTTAGGGTTTAGGCTTAAGGGTTTAAGGTTTAGGGTTTTGGGTTTAGGACTCCAATTTCTAATCCCTAAAAACCTCTCTGCCTGTGGCCCCTATATTATATTACAAGCCTTGCCCTATGCTTCCGGGGACCTTATTATTGGGCCCTTAAGGGGTCTAGGGCCCTAACGATAAGGTCCTTGGAAGCACAGGGTTAGAACAGTAAACTTACGGATCCACAGATAAACCTCTACCCTTAAACCCTCTATTGTGCCCGACATACCACTGTGCAGACCATGAAGGCTCTGTTAATGGGCACTTGGGGGATTCCCTGCAAAGCCTACCCCGTGGATACTGCCCCCACTCGGTAACAGCTGAATAATTAATAACATTTCATCGAGATATGTAAGGACCTGGATAGTTTTTAATTCGCAATATATATATATGTATATATATATATATATATTTATATTTATTTATATTTA
Source organism: Symbiodinium sp. clade A Y106 (assembly GCA_003297005.1). NCBI lineage: Eukaryota > Dinophyceae > Suessiales > Symbiodiniaceae > Symbiodinium > Symbiodinium sp. clade A. The sequence goes on from BGNK01002933.1 coordinate 15,579, forward strand.
TATATATATATATGTAAATAAATAAATAAATAAATAAATACATATATATATATATATATATATGTGTGTATATATATATATTATTTATTTGTTTGTTTACTAATTTATTGACTTATTTATTTTTGTCGCCATTACAGGAGTCATGTAAGGCGCCGTAAACGGAACCTTAACCCGAAAAACCCTCAAGCCCAAACCCAAAACTCAAAACCCAATGTCTAAGCCTTGAATCCTAAACCCTGAACCCTAAACCCCAACGCTGCAGCCCGCAAACCTTTAGGATGTCCCTGCCATGCGGCTGCTTCGCCAGCAGCGGCACGATCTCTGAAGGCGGCGTTCCGGCCTGCGTAGAGGAGTTGGAGTCGGAACGGGGGTTCCCTGAAGGGGTTGTTTTCAAGGGTTCCTCTACTTACTACCCCAATCAGCCACCGAAATAAAAGGCTAAACTTTCCGATTCCTACTAAACTATAAGAACTCAAAAAGTTTAAAGGTTAGGTATTGGGGATCTAAGTCTAAGGGCTCCCTTAATTAACGGCTTCCTTCGAGTCCTCGAGGTCTGAGTTTAAGTCTTTAGGGTCTGGGGACTCTAGGGCTTAGAGTTCAGACATCCTCTCCTCGACTTCCGGAGCCCTGAACAAGGGGATCCTTACGGGTTCCACTTAAGGGATCTATAAGGGTTCCCTTTAAGGGCTCCTGTAAGAGATCTATAGGGCTTTGGGGGTTTTAGGGTGTCGGGTTTACCTGGGGATCCAAAGACCTACCGTTTTAAGGGTTCGACCCTCTAATTAAGGGATCATAACCTACTATTCTGTAAGGTTTGGGGTCACAGGTAGGGTTGAGGGATTTAGGTTCTGTCGGCGTCGCTGGGGCTCTGTTAAACGTACTGCTGTCGAATCGCCTACGTTCCGCAGGCTGTGCCGCTTCGTTGTCTTCTAAAGCCTCTGCCCCCGCCGCTGGCATAGCTGCAGCAGCTACAGCAGTGGCCCTCTGGTTGAGCTGTAGCCAGCCCAGAGACTCCAATACCTCTAATTTAAGGAATATTCCTTACCTCCTATTAGGGATCCTACTCTAACTTAAGGAATCCTCCTTAAGTAAGGGATATTGGAGTCCCCTAAACCCTAAACCCAACAGATCCCTTAAAGGAACCCTTGAAGGAACCCTTAAAGGGACCCCCCACCCCAAACCCTATATTTACTATACCCCATGCCTATACCCTAAAACCCTAAACCCACCCTATGAAACCCTACACAACACCAAGAGCATCGTAAACCCTACCTTAACCCCAAATAACCTACCGTTTTACGGACCTTATACAAGGAAATCATAGCTAGGGAACCTTCAAAGGGAAGGTTTTCGAGGGTCCCGGTAGGTCCTATGGCCTGGTTGTAGGGTTTATGGCTTGGGGCTTAGGGGTCGACTTGGAGGGTCATGGGACTCAGTAAGTAAGGGATCCCTTTAAGAGTTCCTTTTTACGGGTTCCCTTTAAGGGTACTCTAGGGTTCTATAATGGGTGTTTTAAGGGTTTAGGGGTTACTTGGAGGTTTATGGGACTTAGTAAGAACAGTTATAAGTACCCTAATTGGGGTTATAAGTACATATAAGTGTATTTACTTTAATTATAACCCTAGTTACTAAGTGCCATGAACCTCTAAATAGGGCTTTGGGTGTAGAGTCGGGTACTGCCCCCCATACAGTAACAGTCTGTACTAGGGCTACTATTAAGGTTCTAATATATCTATATTATGAATATTATCCCACAGTTACTGAGTGGGGGCAGTACGTACCCAAGTTTAGAGTCTATACTTGGGCCTGGAAGGGGCTCCTATACTAGACCTAAGAGTAACCTAGGAATAAAAAGAGTGCCCTTTTTGGCAACTAAAAAAGGGAATAAGGCCCTACTCTGGGTCCTAGTATACAGATACTTTAGGAACGAAACAAACACATTACTGTATGGGTACGCGCCCTATTAGGGAAACGGGACCCGTCTTCAAAAACCCTAAACCCTAAACCCGAAACCCTAAACCCGAAACTTGCCACCTCTAGAACCTTCAACAGTACCCTAAAACCCTAAATCCCGATTCTTATGCAGACTGGCGGCCGGAAGACGTTTTCCCGTGAAGTTCATGTACACATCGCCTGAGGCTTCGTCGAGGGATGTAGGGTTTTTTGGTTCAGGGTCTGGGGTTTAGGGTATAGGGCTTCTTATTCTGCAGTAACCGGGCCCCCATGTTCTTGGCTCGGGCTCGAGGATTCGATGCTACGGGTTGCAGACTCGCTTTTTTTGTCAAAACATTGGGGTGGTTTAGGGTTTAGGGTTCAGGTGATCGGAAAACATAGGCCCTAAACATCACTAAATCGTAAACCCTAGAACCTTAAACCCCTCTGGATCCAAAAGCACACGAGCAGACCGCGAACGCACACACTTGCCGCAACCGGATGGGACCGTGACAACCTTGCAAAGAGAGCTTCGGGATTTGTTACCAAGTCCCATGATCCTTTAAGCGCAGCCCCAAACCCTAGACCCTTAAAGGGAACCCTATTCTAGAACCCTATTGTACCCCTAAAAGGAACCCTTATGATTATAACACTAAACCCTAAACCCCTAAACCCTACAGATCCCTGATAGATCCCTTAACCCTGGGCATCAAAATAGACCAGAAGCCTTATATAGTATGGTCGTTGGGCCCAAAAGCCTTAATATATGAGTCCTTAGAGCCCTAGGGTAAAGGGAACCCTATTCTACTCTACCCTTAAAAGGAACCCTTATAACACTCAACCCTAAACCCCTAAACCCCATAGATCCCTTAAAGGGAACCCTATTCTACAACCCTAAACCCTACAAAATGGTAGGTTATGACCCCTTAATTAGAGGGTCTAACCCCTAAAACGGTAGGTCTCTGGAGCCCCCTAAACCCTAAAACCCCAAAACCCTATAGATCCCTTATAGGACCCCTTAAAGGGAACCCTTATAGATCCCTTTATATAACCCTAGTTACTAAGTGTCTGACTCCGCGGTTCACGATGGATTCCTGCACCCTGAACCCTTAAGCCCTACCTGTAGACGAAAAGACGGACCTTTTCAGGGTTTTAGGCTTGAGGGTTTAGGTTTTAGGGTTTAGGGTTTAGGGCTTAGGGTTTAGAGTTTAGAGTTTAGGTTTAGGTTTTAGAGATTAGGGTTTAGGGTTAGGGTTTTAGGGTTTAGGGTGTCTTATTATGGTTTCGGTATATAGTTCCTCAAAAAAGTATATAGGTCTTTTGGGCCACAGGTAAACTCTAAACCCTGAACCGGTCCGAAAGCTCGAAGTGGAGCTGGAAAGACGCCTGATCGGTACTCAAGGCATGCAAACCTGAACTTGTCTGAACCCCTCCTAAAAGTTAAACTTTTAGCCTCCTTATTATAGTTCATGTAGAAACCCAAAAAGTTAAAGTCCTAAGAGCCAACCAGAAGAACGTCAGGTGAAGTGCCGCAACCCTAGACCCACGAATACACTTACTCGAAGCCGCTGACCCTGAACCCTACACCCAACCCGTTAAAACCTTCGAACTACCCTCAATCGACAGCAGCAGACCATCAAATCCCGCAAAACCCTTAATTGTTAACTGGGTTGTAGTTTTGGGGCCCTGAAAAGAATTTTTGAATAGGTGGGAAACTCACAAGCTTCCCAAAGTGCCACGTAGTCAAGCCGCGAGTCAGCAACAACAAGCAGCGACAACCCAAAGTAAGGTATACCTTGGGATCCAAAAACCTACCGTTTTAAGGGTTCGACCCTCTAATTAAGGGGTCAAAACCTACAATTTTGTAGAGTTTGGGGTCACAGGTATTCCCTAATTATTTAAGGGATATTGAAGCCTGTGGGAATGATGATAAAGCAGCAGCAGCAGCAGCAGGAATGGCAGCGACAGGTAGTGGCAAAAGCAGTGGCGCTAGGAGCAGAAGTCCTAGCAGTAGCAGTAGCCGTAGCTGCAGCCGCAGCCGTAGCCGTAGCAGTGACAGTAGTAGCAGAAGCAGCAGCAGGAGTAGTAGTAGTAGTAGTAGTAGCAGTGGCAGTAGCAGTAGCAGTAGCAGTAGCAGTAGCAATAGTAGTAGAAGACGACCGATGTTCATTGGGCTCCCGAACATTGCGGCGGCTTCATCTTTGGCAGCAGCCTGCTGATACGTGGAGGATCATGGGACTTAGTAACTGGGGTTATAAATAAGGTAACCATACTTATAATTACTTATAACCCCACTTAAGGTACTTATAACCTTACTTACTAAGTCCCATGATCCTCCNGGAGGATCATGGGACTTAGTAACTGGGGTTATAAATAAGGTAACCATACTTATAATTACTTATAACCCCACTTAAGGTACTTATAACCTTACTTACTAAGTCCCATGATCCTCCAAGTAGGCTTAGGTTTAGGTTGTGCTTTGCATCCCCCCGGCCTGTGGTGAAGCCGGACTTGAAGTTGAGCGTTTCCAACTCAGGTTTTCTTGGAGGATCATGGGACTTAGTAAGTAAGGTTATAAGCACCTTAATTGGGGTTATAAGTAATTATAAGTATGGTTACCTTATTTATAACCCCAGTTACTAAGTCCCATGATCCTCTAAGTAAGACTGATGGACAAAGTCCTACATGGGCAGTTCTCTAAATTAGGGTACATTTTAGGGTCCCTTTTATAAGGGTGCCGTACTATTTGGGGGACCTAAATTTAAAAGGGATCCTAATTTAGAGAACTCCCTACATGTCCATAAGTACCCTCAACCCTGGGGACTGGCACATTCCCGCATTGTGGGAGGTGCCTCGGCCTCGCCCGTCACCGTCAGATCTGTAGCCCCGTTGTTTCTGCTATTGCGTTTTTGTACGGGGACCCTAAGATTTAGACCCTAAACCCTAAACCGGGTTACTACCCAGGAACCTAGAAGACCACATCACCTCATAAAGCAGATACTAACGACTCCTGCTGCAAGAGCCAAATGATGCAGCCAGGAACACAAACGAAACCTGCCTTGTGAAACATAGGAGAGCCTATGAAAAGCAGCTCTGAATTAAATCAACCGTATACTGACTAGAAAAATCCTATAATCAAAAAAGTCCCGCCTATAAGCAAACAGTCTGCAACCCTTGTGGACAACTCTGAAACTCAAACGCTTAACCCTTAGAGCCCAAAGCCCTAAACCCCTAGAGCCCACAGCCCCAAACCCTTAAAGCCCTAAACCCCTACAGATCGCTGTAAAAGAGCCCTTATAGATCCCTGAACGGGATAGCCCTAAACCCTAAACCCAGGCTTTCCGAAGGCCTCTGCAAGGCTTCCTCCAGCTTCGCCTGCGCAGGCCTCTACCGCGATCGATGCTTCTCTCGGCTTCCCAAAGACTCCCCTTTAAGGGATCTAGAAGGGTTCCTATGAGGGATCCTTAAGGGTTCCTTCAAGGGTTTAAGGTTCTTGAAATGGAGTTCAGGGTTTAGGATTTCGGGCTTTTAGGGTTTAGGGTCCGAGGTTTAAGGCCTTTTTTCAGGCGCCGTCAGGGTTTCAGGGTTCCTTTAAAGGATTCTACAAGGGTTCGATTTAGGATTTTAGGGTTTACGAGTTTGGGTTTTTAGGGTTGCGGGTCTGAGGTTTAAGGTTTAGGGTTTAGGGGCTTAGGGTATAGGGCTGTGAAGGCGTTTAGTTTAGGTTACCATAATAAGCATCGTCAGCTAGTATGATGGCGTCCTTAAGAAGTCGCCAGTTCTTTACGTGGCATTGCGGGTGGCTTTATAGGGGTTGCCCGGGCTCGAAAGCTAAGTGTCCATGTACCCAAATAGTATATACTTTGGCCTTAAAGGAGTCCCTATATAGGTACTTTGGGGCCAAAGTATATACTATTTGGGTACATGGACCCTTAGGGTTTACGGCTTTGCTCCTTTAGGCTTCGGGTGAGTGGCATCTTAAACTCTCTCCAGGGAATCACTGTTGTAGGGATTCGGGTACGGGAGGGACGGTACTTGGAGGTTCATGGGACTTAGTAAGTACAGTTATAAGTTATAAGTACCTTAACTGGGGTTATAACCAATTATAAGTATAGTTACCTTGTTTATAAACATAGTTACTAAGTCCCATGAACCTCTAAGTAGAGAGGAAGGGGGAGGGGCGCTGAGGGCAGGAGGGCGGGAGGCAGGAGGGCCGAATGAGTCTTCGGCTCGGGAGGGTTGTAGGTCGTAGGTTTAAGGGTTTAGGGTTTAGGGTTTAGGGTTTAGGCGTTTAGGGTTTAGGGTTTAGGGGTTTAGGGGTTTAGGGTTTAGGGTTTAAGGGCTTAGGGTTTAGGCCTCTGGGTTTAGGGTCTGCGGCCCTAAGATCTTGCTCGGAATACGACTCTCTCAGACCAGATGCATGAGGACATCGATGCCGAAGAGAATGTCCTAAGCTACTAAACTCCGGAACCCAAACCCGAAACCCGAGACCCTAAAGTTTAGGCCCCAGGGCAGTCTTGCGAAAGATGCGCCTCCCTGTTCGGATTTCTAATCTGAACCTCGATGGTAGGATCCTTACTATCGAGACCCGACAGCACATAACGCTTCAAATACACCGCCTTTGAGGTGTCTAACAAAAGGGCCTAAAAAATTACCAGTAGCTCCGCGAAGCCCTCTAATTTTTCTGGCCCTAAACCCGAAACCCGAATCTCAAGTCCAATTGGCCCCGGCAATGGGCTTTGCCGGGCTTTGCGATAGATCAACCCAGAGCCCTAAAGTTGTACCAAACACTAAACTAATACCGTAAACCCCAATTCCTTAATCCTAAATCCTAGTATCCCTAGGGCTCCAAGTATGCAAATAGTACCTACTTTGGGGTCTAAAGTCTGTAAATACTACCTACTTTGGGCCATTTGGAGCCGCAGGGTATGGAAAAGAACTTAGGGGTTTTGCGACATCCGACATCCTCCACCCTCAGCCTCAAGAGGCCCTTCATCCGAAGTCCGAAACCCGAAAGACATAAGGGTCTGGGATTTAGGGATATGAGATTAGGGTTTAGGGCTTACCCTGGGCATCGGAATAGCCCAAAAGCCTTATGTAGTATGGTCTTTGGGCCCAAAAAGCCTTAATATATGAGTCCTTAGATTCCTAGGGCTAGGGATTTGGGTTCAGGGTTTGTCCGAAACCCCTGAGATCAGGCCGAGCGGCTTCATGAGGTCTGTGTGAAAACCACCAGAAGTCTTGAGCCTTGCCCGGACGCATCTCCGTGCGGTTTCTAAGGGTTCCTTAAAGGGTTCTAGAAGGGTTACGTTACAGGTTCTATAAGGATTCCTTCTCAGTTGCTGAGTTCATAAGCCCCCAAAAGTGTACACTTTTAGTGTTATAGTGGGTGATATTATCCCAAAAAGCGTAACGTGTACCCACTCAGCTACTAAGCCTTCAAGGGTTCTATAAGGGAAATAAGAAGGGTGAGTGTTAGAGTCTAGGGACCTAGAGGCTCACACCCTATCCTGCCCAGACCCCCGGGGGGATCCAAAAAGCAGATCCCGGGTTCCTATAAAGTACCCTTTAGTAGCTAGGGTCCCAAATTAGGGGATCTGCGTTTTAGATCCTCCCGGGGGTCTGGGTTGTTTAGGATGCCTAGTTTTATTGTTAGGGTCTGTTGTATAGAAAAGTAGATACTCTCAAAAAAAAGTGGTAGGGTCTGAGCCTAGAGCTTCCGTGGGGTTTTGATAGAGTGCAGTTAACTTGCGCGGCTTAGGGGTTTAGGGTTTTGGGTTCAGGTTTGTCTTGGGCTTTTTGGATAGCTTCCCTAAATCCTTAAACCGCCGTGAGAATCCGAACCCCGGACCTTGAGCCCTGATCCCCTTTTAGAACTTAGGGTGCAGGATCTAATCACCTTATAGTCTTAGTTGCTGAGTTCATAAGCCCCCAAAAGTGTACACGCTTAGTTTTATAGTGAGTAATATTAGCCCAAAAAGTGTAAAGTGTATCCACTCAGCTACTAAGTAGTCGAAAACCCTAAAATCCTGAACCCTGCACGGGCAGCTCTTCGAGAACTCTGTACAAACCTGTATTTTCTCAACGCCCCTAAACCCAAAATCCTAATCACTAAACCCAAAACCCTAATCCCTCATCCCTAAACCCTAAACCCTAAACCTGAAATCAAGCTTGCAATCCCCCATATCAACCTGGTAAAGCCCCAGAGACCACGAGGCCGAGGCTGGATTAAGTTTGGGGTTAGGGTCTGTGGGGGTTTATAGGGTTCCTTTCAGGGATCTTTATAATCCTTAGAAGGCATGTATAGGGTTTAGGGTTTAGGGTAGCCTTGGTTGAAGGCTTACTGAAAGGGCCGGGTTTGGGGTTTAGGGGCTTTTAGGGTTTCTAGTTTAGGGTTTTTAGGGTGTTCAGGGTTTTAGTTTAGGGCTTTTAGGGCTTTTAGTTTAGGGTTTTTAGGGTGTTTAGGGTTTTTTGTTGAGGGTTTTTAGGGTGCTTAGGGTTTTTAGGGTTTTTAGGGTTTTTAGGGTTTTTAGGGTTTTAGTTTAGGGCTTTTAGGGTGTTTAGGGCTTTTAGGGTTTTTAGTTTAGGGCTTTTAGGGTGTTTAGGTTTTTTAGGGTTTTTAGTTTAGGGTTTTGAGGGTGTTTAGGGTTTTTAGTTTAGGGTTTAAGTTTAAGGTTTAGACTTGAACTAAGGTTTTGAGGTTCCTTGTAAGGGTACTATAGGGTTCTATATTGGGTTTCACTTTGAGGGTATAGGGTTTAGGGTCTACTTGAAGGTTCATGGGACTTAGTAACTAGAGTTATAAATAAGGTAAATCATGCTTATAACTGAATATAACCCCAGTTAAGGTACTTATAACCTTATACTTAATTACTAAGTCCCATGATCCTCCTGCTGCTGTTGATGATATAAACCCTGCATTTCCTTAAGGACCCTAAACTATGGGAATTATGGTATATTCCTTATTATGGGTAATGCAGGATTTACATCATCAACCGTACCATTCTGGAATTAGGTCCCAAGAGACCACTCTTATTATGGTGCCAGGGACCTAATTCCATAATGGTACTATATGTGGAGCCTCTGAGTACAAGAGCGCATAAAACATGACTCTAACCTGACAAAACCAAATGCAAAACCCTAAACCCCAAACCTCAATTCCAAGACCCTAAACCCAGGCAGGCCAGTATGACCGGGCTCCCGGCAGCCGCGCCTGCATAGCTCCGGCTTTCTCAGCCGTCCCCTGATCCAAGCTTCAGGGTTCAGGGTTTAGGGATTACGAGTCGGGATTTGGGGCTTACGGCTTTGAGGGTTAAGGCTTTTGGGTTTACGGCTTCAGGCTTTGAAGGTCCAGGGTTTAGGATTCAGGATTTAAGGTTTAGGGGTTTAGGATTTAGGGTTTGGGTTTAGGATTTACGGCTTGGGGTTTAGGATGTCGAACCGAGTCCTCTCCAACACAGCCTGAACCTTAACCCCTCAAACCCTCCCCTTCAAAACGAAGAATGAGTAAGCTAGGGGCACTTTTTGGGTCCTTTTTACAAGGGTGCCCTACTATATTTGAGACCCTAAAACGGACCATAACCTGCCGAACTACCAACATGGAAAAAGTGCACTCAGAGGTTCCTTTCAGGGTTCCTTTAAGGGTTCTTTTCAACCCTATAGATCCTTATAGAGCCCTTTTAAGGATCCCTTATAGAACCCAGTAAGGAAAGCTTTATAGAACCCTAAACCCCGAACCCTAAACCCTAAACCACTAAACCCCTAAAACCTGAACCCTAAACCCCAAACCCCTAAACCCCTAACTTCCTTTAAAGGGTGCCTTGAAAAAAATGCAGCCGGAGCGGCCTTCAGCTTCTGAATCGCGGCCTCTGTCCCGGCCTGGGCAGAAAGGTTTGGGGCTTAGAGTTTAAGGTATAGGCTTTAGGATTTAGGCGTTTAGGGTTGAGAGTTTAGGGTTTAGGTTTTGGGTCTAGAAATTACCTGGGGATCCCAAAACCTACCGTTTTAGGTTTTTGGATCCTCTAATTAAGGGGTCATAACCTACTATTTTGTAGGGTTTGGGGGTCACAGGTAGGGTTTAGGGTTTAGGTTTTGGGTTTAGAAGTTAAAGCTTAGGGCTTAGGGGATGAGGGTCTGGAGTTTAGGGTTTTGGGTTTAGGGCTTAGGGCTCAGGGTTTAGGGATCTTCTAGATATAGAAGTGTGAACACTTGGTAGTACTATTCCGGAGCGTGCCTTATCGTACTATCCAATACCATGTCCCTATTATAAGTATTAAGAAGCCCATAGCTCACTGGCCCAAAACCCAAGGAAATAAAAGTTGAAACTTTCAGAATCGACTACCTTATAAGAACCCCAATAGTTGAAAAGTTTAGTCTACAGCCAATAAGATAGAAAACCCTTGCAGCAAGCTCTATAGAACCCATGGGGGACCTGGATCTTGGGGTTCAAGTTTACTTCGGCGCAAGGCCCTACGGTTGATGGACAAAATCCTGCATTACCCATAATAAGGAATATACCGTAATTCCCATAGTTTAGGGTCCTCAGGGTAGTGCAGGATTTTGTCCATCAACCGTAGGTGTCGATGGTTTGGGTGGTGGGTTTGGGTTTAAGGGTTCAGGCTTTTGGGTGGTAGGGTTTAGGGTTTAGGGTTTTAAGGGTGTACTTGCAGGAGCATGGTACTTCCGAAGTAGGTTAGAAGTACCTGCATGGGCGATTCTAAGTGTAGTTACCTTATCCCGTTATACTAAGCGCAATGAATCTTTGAGCGGCGCGGTTTACCTCTGACCACTACCCATCTTATTCTCAAGTTCAGAGTTTAGAGTTAGGGTTTAGAGTTTAGGGGTCTAGAATTAAGGGTCTTGGGGTTTGAGGCTTTACCCGGATTTTGTAGGGTTCTGTAAACGGTGCTGTCATTGAAAGTTCAGCAGGTCTTGAAAACGGCCGAAGGAATTGTATTGTAGGGCTTGTGTTCGGGAAAATACACAGTTTACAGAAAAATCTCAGATCCACAAAGGCTATTGCAATACCAGAGTTCCTTACTCCAGAATCCCGCATGGGACCCCTAATAAGTAAGTTCACATCCCGAAAAGCTGGGCCTAGATTTGTGCGTTCTGGGAGGTTTGTGCAGCAAAATTCAGTGTTTGAGTTGCCTGTACTAATACCTCGTTTGAAAACCCCTAAACCCTAAACCCTAGCTTGATCAGCAAGTACATAAAGGGAGCCCTGAAGCAACCGCAAGTTGCGCAACACGGGCTATAAACAGGACATGCAGATACCCTAAACCCTGAACCCCACAAACTACCCAATCCTAGTTGCAACATGATCAGAAACCTTGCAAACATTCGAAAGACCCCTCATGCCGAGGTCGGATTAGTTTGTAAGCATGTCCCCTCAAAGCCTTACAGTCCCTATCTATTCAGGGTTTAGGCTCAAGAATTAGGGTTATGAGTTATGATATATCTTTCTTTATGTAGTTATTTGTATATACTCGTTTCAATAGCTGTTTCTTGCTTTCTGTTGCGTGTGCTGCTCTCTTCCTTGTAGAGCCTATGCACCGCTACGTGCTGCCACATGTTATACCGCCTGCGGTTGCGGCTTGTAGCCTTCTAGCACCTCAGCCATGATATTATGCCTTCGTACAGTGAGCAAATCAAGTGTATGGACGGTGTCTACGGCGCAAAAACCCGAATTAAAACATGACGGAAATGCTACCTGAGGCGAAATGCAGCCAACGAATGACGATGCCATGCCTACGTGAAGTGCAGCCTGCAACATCCGATTTTGGACTCCCTCAAGGCCCATGCCAAAAAAACAATAGCTCGAACTCCCGGTTTAGGGTTTAGGGTTGACACAATCATGGCACGAACACGTGGTAGACACCCAAAAATAGACTTTATGATGAGGCCTGTGAGCTGTTAAGGACAGGATCGAGCCCCCACTTTTACACACAACCGGGCTCCGCAAGGCAGGTATAATATCCCATCTTAGGGGCTGAGTAGAGTACCCTAGCACAAAAAGGTCAACCTTTTGCATTATGATAGGATTCTATAAGCCCAGAAGGCTAAACGTTACCTACTCAGCCCTTAAGCCATAAATCCTTGGCTGACTTCTGAAGCCCTCCTAAAAGTTAAACTTTTAGCCTCCTTATTATAGTTCATATAGAAACCCAAAACGTTAAAGTCGTAAGAGCCAACCAGAAGAACGCCAAGTATGGGCTTCGGGTTTAGGGTTTCGGGTGACTCTTCGACTCTACTACTACAATCTACAAGACGGGGACTAGAGTATTCCCGCCTAGTTATCAAGCGACAAGTACGGGCGTGCTACAGCTAGCTTATTATAGGGCCTCAAAAAAGCACATACGCAAAAATAAGGATAGGGATATCCCATATAAACCCCCTTATAATGAAGCCCATTAAGGTAAGGATATCCCCATGAAATGCTTATGCTTATGTGCTTTTTGGCTCCCTAATTGTTAAGCGTCAGAACACTAAGGTTCAGCCTTACTCCATGCTCCCCTGAACTCTGAAGAATTGACCCCCCCCTTGTCCTGAAACCCCAAAGCCATCAAGCCCCGAACCGAGAACCTTAAACCCTAAACCCTAAACCCCTAAATCCTAAACACTAAACCCCTAAACTCCTAAACCCTAAACCCTAAACCCTAAACTCAAACCCTCAAACCCCCAAAAAAAAAAACACAAAACGCCCGACATTTTCGACTTCACCGAGCCGGCGGAAGCCGAACGCTTCTTCGACTTGCTCGACGTAAGCTAAGAGGGGGCCGTCTCTTTTCCGGCTCCTTTAAGGGATCCCTTCGGGCTTCCCTTTAAGGGATCCCTGAAGGGATCCTCTATGGGTTCCCTTTAGGCCTCCGTTTAGGGGTTCCTGTAGCGGCTTCCGTTTAAGGCTTCCCTTTTTTAAGGGATCCTTGTAGGATCCTTTAGGGGTTTTGTTTAGGGTTCCGTTTTAGAGGTTCCTTTAGCGGCTTCCTTTAAGGCTTCCCTTCAAGGGATCAGGGATCCTTCAGGGGTTTCTTTGAAGGATCCATTCAGGGGTTCCTTCAAAGTTTCCTGTAGGGTTACACTAAGATATTTGGCTAAACGGCACATTTGACTACAACAGTACAAGGGGAACACCAAGGAATAACTGGAATCGCGTTTCTTACCAATAACTCCCGACCTTCGCCATAAAGCCCTTATCAAATCCTATCAAACACTGCGACAACCCTTTCAAGCCCGTAGCAGACCATTGGCAAAGGAAGTGTGTCCTTCTTGACTTGCTGCAAGATGCTTTTCGCTCAACCCCAACACCCTACAGATCCTTCAGAAGGGACCCCGGCTGAACAATGGAATGTCGGGCGATCGAGATCTGCCCGCTTCGGCAGACTACGCCCTGTACAAGTGGTTTAGGGCAGTTTAGACACCCTCTGAACAACGGAATGTGTGGCGATCGAGATCTGCCCGCTTCGGCAGAATGCGCCCTGTACCTGTCAAGTGGTCCAGGGAAGTTCAAGGCTTTATTGGGTTGGGTCTTGGGGCTGTAGAACCTCACGAAACGTATGACGCCCTGGAAAAGGTTTATAAGCCCTACCAGCACCCCCCAAGCACCCTTTAACTTTACAGAAAGGACTGTTGTGGCGTGTATAATGCAGCAGCTTTTGAAGGATCCAGAGTAGTGATAGCAGCCACAACAGTCCCTTCTCTTCAAACCAAAAAACACACAAACAAAAACAAAACAACCCCATAGCCATCATAGCTCCCCTCTAACTTTAATAAAGTCCTTATGGTCCGTAATAGTGGGTATTTATAATAGGGAATAGTAGAGGGTAGTTGGGGGTGCTGCTACACCCCAACATTCGGGTTCGGGGATTCTTCCTGAGTCCCGAAACCCGGTGCAGCAAGAACTAAACCCAAAAACTTAGGGCTTAGGGTTTAGGGTTAAGGGGGTTTCGGGTTTGGGGTTTAGGGCGTAGGGGCCCAAAGGTGAAGCCCAAAGATTTGCCTCAATCTCCCGGAGCCCAGCAAGAGTGCACACCTTGGCTTTCATGGCATAGCGGGAGCAGGTTTCGAACATCGGGGCCTTAATCTCTGGGGTAGAGTTTGGCGTAAAGCATACCATCAACAAGGAGACACTGCTGTTGATTGGCCCAAGTTCTAAGTTTAGGAATCCGGGAGCTCTACTGTTTCGGATTTTAAGGTTGCCAGGATTCGCGGCGCACCGTGTGGGAAACGAAGCAGAGAAAACAACACGCGTCTTTGTTCGCCCTCTCATTATCTCTCTCTCTCTCTCTCACTCTCTCTCTCTCTCTCTCTGTCTCTCTCTCTCGCTCTCTCTCTCTCAACACACTTTGTCTATGTCTACAATGTGTATACGTACAGATACATAGATACAAATATAAACAGAGATATACGCACTGAGAAAGATAAAATACAGATGAAGATACAGATGCACAGACAGCTACAGATATAGATATGGGTACAGGTATAGATAACGAAATAGATATAGATACAGGTACAGAAATAGATACAGATACAGAAATACGTATACACATACATATAGACATAGATAAAGATGGAGACAAAGGACACAGACACAGGATGAAGATGAAGATAAAGATAGAGCCGAGAGATTCAAGGTCAGATTCGAGCGTAGAAAGTAGAGAGTAGAATGTAGATAGTAGAGAGTAGAGGTTGCAGATAAGAGACACGATATAGATATAGGTATAGATACAGAAACAGATGTAGATATAGATGTATACAGATATAGTAATATAGATATAGACACAGAGATATAGATGTGGACATAGATATAGACATGGATGAAGTCATAGGTAAAGGCATAGACATACATATAGATATAGCCATAGATAAAGACACACACATAGATACAGACATAGATATGGATATAGATATAGACACAGATATAGACACACATATAGGCACACATGTAGATAAGATATAGCCATAGGAATAGCCGTAGCTATAGCTATTGCTTTTGCTATGGATACAGATATAGACGGCATATAGATATAGATATGGATAGAGATGAAGATATAGTATATAAAAAGATACGGATATAGACTAGATATAAGCATAGAAACGGACACAAATACAGTTACAGACATAAAGTGTTTTCTGTGTGTATGAATTCTGTTTTCAGCAACGAAGCACCCTATGCTTCCAAGGACCTTATAGTTAGTAGGGCCCTAGGCCCCTAATCATAAGGTCCCTGGAAGCATGGGGAATATAGGAGTTTCCGAAAATTAAGGGTACCTTTTCTTGGGGTCTTAATCATAAGGATCCTACTGTTTACGGTACTATATTAGGGTCCCCAATTTTCAGAAACCCCCACATTGCGCCAAGGCACCCCAAGGGCTCAGATCCCCGACGCGGAGCTGGGCCACAGGACCCTCGTCCACGCGGCGCGCGTCGAGGAGGACCTCGAGCAGGAGGGTTTAGAATGCCTAATGCAGGGGCCTCTTTAAAGGGGTTCCTGAAATCGGTTTAGGGTTTAGGGTTCCTTTGAAGGGTTCCATATAAGGGTGACTTTCAGGAGCATTATCGGGGAGGGTTTACTGTAGGGGCCTTTATGAGGGGCCTTTCTATTTGATAAGGCCTCTCTTTGAGGGCAGTGTCAGGGGGTTTTAGGGTTGAGAAGGCTGTTATCAACAGTTGACTCCTTTGTTTAAGGGTTCTAGGTGCCTTCAGGTCGTTTTACGATGTTTCAAGCATCGGGGCTCTAAAACGCGCTGTAAGTTGCAAGTGCTTTCGGGTTTAGGAGTTAGCGGTGAGAAAGGTTTGAGGGCTTACGCGTTCAAGGCTTTCAGGTTTTACTAGGTTCCTGCGTAACCCCTTTTGAATAGAGGGTACCCTTTTTCCTACTATTCGGTTGTAATAAGGGGACCCTACAATAAAAAGGGCAAAAGGGTACTACTCAGAAACCTGGTTTAAGAAACGTCTGTAAGGGTATGGGCCCGGTATGGGGAGGTCCAGTTTTTTAGTTAGTTGCTGAGTTCATAAGCCCCAAAAAGGTGTACACTTTTAGTTTTATAGTGGGTAATATTATCCCAAAAAGTGTAAAGTGTATCCACTCAGCTACTAAGATTAGGATCTCTAAGGACCTTTATCTTCGCTAGCAGCATGCACTCAGCTTTGTCAAGGGTTATGGGGACATGGACAGCCGCCAAAACACACCAAGGTCTAGCTTTTAGTGTGTTGAAGGTTGGGGAAAAGGAGTCTGGGGTTCGAGATTATAGAGGGTTTAGGGTTTGGGGTTTAGGGTTTAGGGTTTAGGGGTTTAGGGGTTTAGGGGTTTAGGGTTTAGGGGTTTAGGGGTTTAGGGTTTAGGGTTTCGGGTCTGCCTACTAACCCAGAGGGTCCATATACACTACGATTATGGAATTAGGTCCCAAAAGACCATCCCCACAATGGTTTTGGGGACGCAATTCCATAATAGTAGTGTATATGGACCCTCGTGGTAACTAATGCCTAAGTAAAAGCGTGGCCCAAGAAAATTTGGAAAGCTTCGTGGAGGCTCTTACAGGGCTTTCATACGATCTTGCAGGGTTTGGGGTTTAGGAGTTTAGGGTTTAAGGTCTTACAAGGGTTAATGACTTCAGCCAGTTGTTGCTGGGTTGAAGTGGGCTGAAATCATTTCCGGAAGCGAGCACCTAGTTCTGCTGCGGCGAGGCATTGAGAGCCCCCTCCCTTGGTGTCCCGGATGAGTTCCTTCTTGTAGAACTCCAAGGCTTTCCCCCATGTTCTCGGAGAGTGGACTATTGTGCCTTTCAACTGACAGGGTTTAGGGTTTAGGGTTTAGGAGTTTAGGGTTTAACTGACCCACCTTGTCCAGTGTTTGAAAGGAGCCTCGAAGGAGCGATTCAAGGAGCCCTCAAAGGAGCCGTCAAGGGAGTCCTTGAAGAAACCTTCAAAGGAGCCCGTAAAGGAGGTGTTAAAGAAACCCTTAAAGGAACCCTCAAAGGAGCCCTCAAGGGAGCTCTTAAAGGAACCCTTAAAGGAGCCCTCAAAGGAACCCTGAAAGGAGCTTTTCAAGCCTTAAAGGAGCCCTTAAAGGAGCCCCTTGTTTAGGGTTTAGGGGTTTAGGGGTTTAGGGTTTAGGGGTTTAGGTTTTAGGGTTTAGGGGTTTAGGGTTTAGGGTTTAGGGTTTAGGGGCTTAGGGTTTAGGGGTTTAGGGGTTTAGGGGTTTAAGGTTTAGGATTAAAACTACACGAGTCGGTCTTTCCTTCTGGGGAAGGTACCAGCCGGCACTCTCCAGCGTCGCCGTCATGCACAATGCCTGTAATGAGGAGTTCAGGGTGTAGGGTTTAGGGTTTAGGGTTCAGGGTTTAGGGATGTTGCTTGGGGTTTCATGAGACTTAGTAATTGGGGTTAGTAATTATTAGGGTTAGTAATTCGGGCTGGTAATTATTAATAAGGTAACCATACTTCTAATTCCTTATAACCCCAATTAAAGTACTTATAACTGGACTTACTAAATCCCATGAGCCTCCAAGTAGTATGGAAGCCTGAGTAATCGATAGTACCATGCCGGAGGGATCCTTATTGTAAGGTATAGTATACCATAATCGCCTGGACCCATGAGCAATAAAAAGAGGATTGGAGATCGAAGGCATGGGGTGTAGACCCAACTCCAAACTACCCTAAACCTTAAACCCTTAAACCCCTAAACCCTAAACCCTAAACCCTAAAACCCTAAACCCTAAACCCCTAAACCCTAAACCCACGCAACCAAAACGCCGAACACGCAGTTTAGTTGAAGGGTTTGATAAACCCAGCGACTGAGACTCCATGATCCCTTAATTAAGGAATATGTAGGGGTTCCTTTAAAGGGATCCTTAAGTGTTCCTTCAAGGGATCTCTAAGGTGTAGGGTTTAGAGATCCCAAAGACTCCATGATCCCTTAATTCAGGAATATTCTTTAAACCATACTAGGGATCCTGCTATAATTCATGGTACATTCCTTCACTACGGGATATGGGAGTCGCGGGGTTTCCGTGCTACAAAAACACATGGAGGGTCATGGGCCTTAGTAATTACAGCTATAAGCATTTAGGGTTTAGGGTTTAGGGTTTAGGGTTTAGAGTTTAGGGTTTAGGGTTAATTAATTTCGCGTGTAGGTGTCTCATTAATACTCCTGGATACGAAATCCCATAAACCTCTAAATAGGGCTTCGGGTAGTAATACAATCGCCTAAGATCCCCATACAGAACCCCTTCTAGAGATCCCTTAATGCGAACCCGTGGCTCAGGGTAGAAATGCTGTACTGCTAGCGCCTTTTTGCCCCTGTATTATAGTGATCCCAAAAAAGTTGGAACATGAATTTAGGATGATTCGCGCTGGGATTCCCTCTACGTTACTTTAAGGGCATGAGGATAATGATGTTCCAACTTTCTGGCTTCTACTATACTTCATATACCCCAAAACCCTGGTTTAGGGTTTAGGGTTTAGGCCCTGTCCGAACTATCCCTATACTACACCCTCATAGTATCCAATAGCCCTTATAGAGAAGCCTTGAAACCCTTAACTTCAGGGGCATCCCCTGTTCTAACTATGGCCCATATTTCTCAAAGGTGTTGGGTTTGAGGGAGTTTAGGGTTCAATCAAAGTCTGAAGAGCCCAAACACAATACGTGCCACGCTGTTCGAGATTTCAGGCTGCGTAGTCTACTATACGGAGTACAAGGAGATACACAACAACAACCCTAAACCCCTCAACCCTGAAGACCTAAACCCTAAACCACAAAAGCCCTAAAGCCTAAACCCCTAAACCCTAAACCCTAAACAAACTGACCCGACACCCCTAAATGCTAAACCGTAAGCTTCCTGTAACTTACAGACCCCCAAACTCCAAACACTGAACCCAACAAACCCTAAAGTTGCAAAAGACCTACCGGTAGCCCCAAACCCCACAAAAAATCGTAGGTTATGCCCCTTTAATGAAGTATGGGGCCTAACCCTCAAAACAGTACGTACCCTCAACCCTATAAACGTTTGAAGTCTTCAGGACCTTAAACCCTAAACGACAGAAACGCTAAGCCCTAAATCTTAGAGACCCTGAACCCTAAACCCCAAACCCGAACCCCTAAACCCTAAACCCATAGTGCATGAAAGATGCTCACCAACCAGCCGTCGTCTTCCTTCTCCTGGAAGGCAGACAGAGACTTCAGAACCCCTTGATTAAGGAATATACCTGGGGGTAGGGTAGGGTAGAGTAGGGTAGGGTTGGTAGGGTAGGTAAGGTAGGTAGGGTAGGTAGGGTACTGGGTTTAGTTTACGGTATAGGCTAGGATTAAATCATATTAGTGTTCCTACTATAATTGGAGGTATATTCCTAAATTCAGGGTGTTTGCAGCCTCTGGGAAGACAAGGTGCTTGAACAAGGGTTTGGGGGTCCTTGAGCTCTCTTCAGGGTTCTATTGGGGGGTCCACCCAGAGACTCCAATGTCCCTTAATTAAGGAATTTGACCTTAATTAAATTATAGTAGGATCCCGACTATGAGTTTTTAGCTATATTCCTTAGTTGAGGGGGAAACCCTATAGATCCCTCATAGGAACCCTTAGGGATCGATCGCGTGTACCTAAATTCTTGGAGTTTCTGGGAGGGTTTAGTGCATAGACCTTGCTCCGACTGGTCTTGAAGATCGGCCGCGCGCCGACATTTCGTAAAAGGACCTTGATGGGAAATTTACGGGTTTAGGGCTTTAGGGGTTTAGGGTTAAGGGGTTTAAGGACTCGGGTTTAGGGCTCTAGGGTTTAACGGTTTAGGGGTTTAGGGATTGTACAGCCCGGCTACGCCGCAAGCATCGGCACAAGTGGCAGCTCCTCCGTCCAGGACAGCGCTGAGGGTGTCGCTGCCACGCCATCCATCAGCGGCCTCGCGCATGAGCCGTGGCCAAGGACAGCACCGGAGCAGCCAGTTCGGGAATCGCCGGGCACGTTGCCTCGGGCATTATAACCACCACAAAATACTGCATAGTTCAAGGTCAGTCTCTGGGGCAGTCACCGGGGGATCATCGTCACCATCATTGTAATGTAGGAACCTGATTAAGAAACCCTGGGGCTATAACCCCAAAATAGTAGGATTCATAGAAGGAACCCGAACAAAGGCCCAAGGTTGCTTAATCAGGTTCCTACATTACCAGACCTGCCCACAGCCTTGGTTGGGCCGGGCTTCTGCTTGCAGCACTTGCCAACACAGACGTGCGAGCTCCCAGTCCCGCGGGAGGATCTGAAAAGTAGATCCCCTAATTTGGGACCCTAGCTACTAAAGGGTACTTTATAGGAACCCCCTTAAGGGATCTACTTTCTGGATCCTTCCAGGGGTCTGGGCTTGGGTTTCCTTCAGGGGCGCAGGCACT
Organism: Symbiodinium sp. clade A Y106; assembly: GCA_003297005.1. Classification (NCBI taxonomy): domain Eukaryota; class Dinophyceae; order Suessiales; family Symbiodiniaceae; genus Symbiodinium; species Symbiodinium sp. clade A. The sequence continues at coordinate 35,884 of BGNK01002933.1, forward strand.
TCCACCTCTTCCTCCGAGCTGGAACTCTCCGTCGCTGGACGCAGCTGCGAAGCACCCTAAATCCTAAACCCCTAAACCCTAAATCCCAAACCCCTAAACCCTAAACCCCTAAACCCTAAATCCCAAACCCCTAAACCCCTAAACCCCTAAACCCTAAACCCTAAACACCCTAAACCCTAAATCCCCACCAAACCCCCAAACCCTAAACCTTCGTGTAAAGCGAGCCTGGACCCCGAAGCCCGTGGTTAGTGGAGTGTGAATGTGAGTCGATGGTTTAAGGAATATAGGGTTTAGGGTTTAGGGGTTTAGGGTTTAGGGTTTAGGGTTTAGGTTTCAACCGGTTTCGGGGGAAACTTCAAGGTTCATGGGAGTTTGTAACTACTTGGAGGGGCAGGGGACTTAGTAAGAAGGTTATAAGTACAGTTATAAGTGGCGTTACCCCAATTATAACCCTACTTACAAACGACTTACTAAGCCCCAAGCAGGCTTATAAATAAGGTAACCCCCTATTTGGAATGGTTTCTAACCCCGACTAAGATAGTACAGGGTTTCAAGGGAAACTGAAAGGTTCAGGGGAGTTCGCGACTAGCCTTATATAAACAAGGTAACCCTACTTGCAATGGCTCCTGACCCCAACTACGATACTACCCTAAACCCTATATAAAATTAAAATCTGAACCCCTTACCCTGAACCGAGGTTTCCATATTACGAGTACCCAGGGACTCCAATATCCCTCAATTAGGGAATATACTTTAAATCATATTAGGGATCCTGCTATAACTTAAGGTGTATTCCTGATCTCTGGTTTCCATACTACGATTATCCACAAATTCCAATACCCCTTAATTGCGGAATATACTTATTTAAATCATTTTAGGCATCCTACTATGATTTTCTATAAAAAGATGTTCCTCAATTAAGGGATATGGGAGTTTCCGAAAATAGGAGACCCTAATATAGTACCCTAAATAGTCGGATCCTTATTATAAGGAGCCCTTAAAGGGGCACCCCTCATTTTCGGAAACCCCCATACTGGAGTCTATGGGATTACCATGCCCCAGCCGCGAACCCAGATCCTCTCCGAGCCATTCAAGGCCACCAGGGGAGTTCGGCAGAAAGGTGGGTTCGGAGACGATGCACCTTGCATGCGTCTCTAGGATCTAGGCTGTGCCTGTGACCCCAAACCCTACAAAACAGTAGGTTATGGCCCCTTAATTAGAGGGTCTAACCCCTAAAACGGTAGGTTTTTGGATCCCCAGGTCGTGTTAAGGATTCAGGGGTTTAGGGGCTTAGGGTGGTAGGGATTGAGGGCCTTTCGGCTTTGGGGGNGGTGGGCGTCTTGTAAAGAAGGGCTTTCAATGCAGGGTTACTATGTACCATGGCAGGGTCACTCTAGAAGAATCACCATGACCTGTGGCCCCAAACCCTTCAAAATAGTAGGTTATGGCCCCTTTAGGTTTTTGGATCCCCAGGGATAAGGGTTGCAAGAGGGTATTGATTCAAGTCTCTGGGTTTAGCGTTTAGGGTTCTGCTGTTCGGCTTGTCAAGGGCCTCATGTCCTGCTTTATATTGGATCCCCGGTAGCCCCTTAATAATAAAGGTACCCTTCTTCCTATATACTATTTCGAAGGGAATTGCAAGAAAGAACACAAGGCACAAAAGGGTACTATTTGGGGAGCCTAGTATATGGGATCTAGAGGGCTTGGTGGGGATCTATAGGATGTAAAACTTGATAGTGACAGGGTTTAAATTCCAAAGGGGTTGAGGGTATACCTAAACCCCGAATAACCTACCTTTTTGAGGACTTCTATAAGAAAATCATAGTAAGGAGCCCTAAAGAGGTAGGTTATTCAGGGTTGAGGTACGGCTGATGGACAAAATCCTGCATTACCCATTATAAGGAATATACCATAATTCCCATAGTTTAGGGTCCTTAGGATCATGCAGGATTTTGTCCATCAACCGTAGGACGGTAGGACCTAAACCCTAACCAAACCCTAAAACCTGCTCTCCAGCTCCTCCACGCACTCTCCAGATGGGTGGTTGTCAAATTTAGGGTTCCTTTTTGGGTACCCTAAATATTAGGTGCCGTACTCTAATAGGGACCCAAAAAGGGACCAGAATTTTAACAACCACCTAGATATTTTCTAGACCCAAGAGTAACCCAGGAATAAAAGGGTGCCCTTTTTTGGTTTAAAGGGGCTTATAGCGGAACCTGAACCCTTAAAAAGGGAATAAGGGCCTACTCTAGGTCTTGCAATGATCCTTCAAACTGCCCTCTGCTCCCGGATGGTCTCCTTGAGGTCGTTCCACCAGTCGCACGGCCTACTCCCGAGCCCCTTGAATAGGGCCCTTCCTACATAAAACCCCTTATAATGAAGCCTAATAAGATAGGGATATCATGCTTATGCTTATGTCCTTTTTGGGACCCTACTTATGTCCTTTTTGGGACCCTACTTATGTCCTTTTGGGGACCCTACTTATGTCCTTTTTGGGACCCTACTTATGTCCTTTTTGGGACCCTAATTGAAGAGGGCCTTCGGATCTTTCGGGCCTGCAGCGCCACCGAGCAAGTAGCTCAACCCTTTTGAGCGGGTGTCGTTTAGGGTTTAGTCCTAACCGAGGTAGTGCCTCTACCCTTAAAGTCCTCACTTTAGTATGTTTTACCCTTTTCCCATTCGGTTTTCTAGGGTTTAGGGTGTAGGGTTTAAGGTTTAAGGAGGGATCAATGTCGTTTAACGAGTCAATGTAATCATCGTCAGGCACTAGGCTAAACCCTAAACCCTAAACCCCTAAACCCTCAGCCAAAGGCGTGAGGCGGCCTAAATTCTGATAGAGTCGTGTCTCCATAAAAAAGGAACCTCGGGGATGATTTCCTTTAGGGTTTAGGGTTTAGGGGTTTAGGGGTTTAGGGGTTTAGGGGTTTAGGGGTTTAGGGGTTTAGGGTTTGGAGAGTTTAGGGGTTTAGGGCTTAGGGGTTTAGGGTTTAGGGAACCTCTCAACGTCCTATGGATTTTGCAGGGACGTGACGAGCCAAAAGTCTCTTGAGCTTGAGGGAGGAGCGGAACCCAGAGACTCCAATATCCCTCAATTAAGGAATATACCTTAAATCGTAGTAGGATCCCCACTATATAATTTAAGGTATATGCCTTAAACAAGGGATATACCGCAAATCGTAGTAGGATCCCAAATAGAATTTAAGGTATATGCCTTAAATAAGGGATATACCTTAAATCGTAGTAGGACCCCAAATAGAATTTAAGGTATATGCCTTAATTAAGGCATACTGGAGTTTCTGGGGTCACCTGGGCCCAGGTTGGGACCCGAAGTGGTATACTCCTCCTTGGAGTCAAAGGGGTCATCCGCATTAAAGTCCCCCAAGTCGTAGCCCATGCTGGGCGACGTGTGCTCGAGAAGTTGAGACCCGATGGACAGTTCGCACTACTGATTTTCTCGTGTTTGTATTCAGAGCACTGAGTTAGCAAGTGGTTGCGGGGTTTAGGGTTCAGGGTTTAGGGCTTCGGGTTCAGGATTGAGCGTTTTGGGTTCAGGGTTGCCCCACTCCCTATGGCTTATGGTTTAAACTAAAGTAACTAAAGTTTTGGATCTTGGGCAAATTATCGGGTTAACGCCAACAGGACCTGGGCTCCTGAGTATGGCCCGAACACAGGCCACAATATGATGCTGACACAGACAGAAGCGCATGACCTTCACCTGAGTAAAGGAATTGGAGTTCTCTACAAGCTATATTCATTTCAGATCAGATCAGAAAGTTTAGGGCTTAATATAAGACCGTAATCATAAGAACAGGGTGTCGGAGTTTGTGTTTTTGCAAAACTATATTAAGTGGTGTAAGGTGAACCGTCATTACTTGTTCCAATTGGGTTTAAGGTTTGAGGATGAGGGAAATAGGGCAAAGCATTAACTATTGTAGAACGACCTGTGGAACCAAAAAACCTACCGTTTTAAGGGTTGGACCCTCTAATTAAGGGGTCATAACCTACTATTTTGTAGGGTTTGGGGCCACAGGGAGTTCTAATCTGATTACCCCTTCAAACACGAGCTCAGAACTAAAGCATTAACCATTGTAGAACGAGTTCTAAACTCCTTACCCCTTCCAACAGGAGCTCAGAACCAAAAGAACACGCCGATCCACGAACTCCAAACCCTGCACACCGAACCTTCACGACTCCGAAACCTGAATCCCAAAACACTCAGTTCAAAACCTGAACCTAAGTGGATTGACGGCTGAACTAGGGCATTTAACCCTGAGAACCCTAGACCCTAAACTCTAAACCCTAAACCCTCAACCCCTGAACCTCCTAACCCTTAACCCTAAACCCTGTGTTTCTATCTGAAACGGACCGTCAAAACTTCAGAAAAAATCCTGTCTAACCTCAATCCTAGACCCCAGACCCCAAACCCTAACCTAAAGCCGAAACCCGCTGCTGGTGTCCCTTCGAGCCTCCTTTCGGGTTTTCTTGATTAGGGTTTAGGGTTTAGGGTTTAGGGTTCAGGGTTCAGGGTTTAGGGGTTATCGTATCCCATACACCCTCAATGAACCAAAAACGGTGGGCGGCCCAAACCCCTAAATCCCTTGAACCCACAATCCTAAACGCTATACCCTGCTGAGCCCCCTGAACCCTAAGCCCTTTTCCCAGAGACTCCAATATCCCTTAGTGAGGGAATATATCCTAACTTATAGTAGGATCCTTACTATGATTCAAGGTTTATTCCTGAATTAAAGGATATTGGAGTCTCTAGGTTCTGTCATCTAAAGTTTCTAAAGCCCAGCCGCCCGTCTCCGGCGTCCCAGTTCTCCACCTCGCCGCTGCTGAGGTCGACCTCGGGTTTCGCAAAACTGTTCCTTTAAAGGGATTAGGGCTAAGGGCTTAAAGGATGCCTTTAAGGATTCTTTTCAGGATTACTTTAAGGGTGGATTACTTTAAGGGTTCTGGCCTCAGGGTCCGCATCCAGGCACGCTTTCCAAGGTCCCCTGTAACTGTGGCAGCAAGTTAACCGCTTCGGTGGTTCTATGAGGTCCAAAGACGTTTTTTGTTAAGATTGTAGGCGGCTCCCATTGTGAGAGCCAATTACAGACTTTTCGGTGTTTAAGAAGGATTTCGGGAATGGCATTCCATTGAAGTTCATCGGGCTTTGTAGAGCTTTCGACATTAAGAAAACAGCAACAGTAGTAACTCCTCGCTGCCTGTACACGATGACGATAACCATTGTCTTGTACTCCTACTCCAACTCCTACTCCTATTATTCCTACTCCTCCCACTCCCACTCCCCTCCCAGTCCCAGTCCCAGTCCCAGTCCCAGTCCCAGTCCCAGTCCCAGTCCCAGTCCCCCTCCTCCTCCTCCCACTCCCACTCCCACTCCCGCTCCGGCTCCGGCTCCTGCTCCCTCTCCGACTCCTACTCCCCTACTCCTACCTCTACTGCTGCTGCTACTTCTCCTCCACCTCCTACTGCTACTACCACTACCACTACCACTAGCACCACCACCACCACCACGACTACTACTGCTACTACTGTTACTGTTACTACTACTACTACTACTACTACTACTACTACTACTACTACTACTACTACTACTACTACTACTACTACTACCACTCCTACTCCTACTCCTACTCCTACTCCTACTCCTACTCCTACTGCTACTGCTACTGCTACTGCTACTGCTACTGCTACTGCTACTGCTACTGCTACTGCTACTGCTACTGCTACTGCTACTGTTACTGTTACTGTTACTGTTACTGTTACTGCTACTGCTACTGCTACTGCTACTGCTACTGCTACTGCTACTGCTACTGCTACTGCTACTGCTACTGCTACTGCTACTGCTACTGCTACTGCTACTGCTACTGGTACTGGTACTGTTACTGTTACTGGTACTGTTACTGTTACTGTTACTGTTACTGTTACTACTACTACTACTACGACTACGACTACGACGACTACGACTACGACTACGACTACGACTACGACTACTACTACTACTACTGCCACTCCTGATACTACCTTCCTTAAGCCCCGAGCCTATAATTAAAAGCACTAACCCCTACAACCCCTAAACCTTTGTTCAACCTAGATTGAATAACCTCGTTTATATAAATCTATACTATAATCGATACTAGAATCGATACATTCGACGAAGACCTCCACATAAGCTTTCGGGAATAACCTCAACCCCAAATCCCAACAGGCCCCATTATAGAGCCTTTAGAGGAACCCTGAAAGGAACCAACCCCAGATCAGCCCCTAAACCCCAAACCTTAAACCCTAAACCCCAAAACCCTAAACAATAAACCCCAAACCCTAAACAATAAACCCCCAAACCCAAACCCTAAACCCTAAACAATAAACCCCAAAACCCTCAACCCGAAAACCCCAAAACCCTAAACCCCAAAACCCTAAACCGAAGATCAGCCTCGCCTTCAAGAGCGATCGGAAGGGAAACCAGCCTCTGGGCAGAAGCGACCGAAGGGCCAGGGTACGGTTAAGGATTTAGGGTTCCCTAAAAAGGGTTCCTGTAAGGGTACTATAAAGGCCCCTTTAATATTTAAGGGTTCAAAAAAGGTTTAGGGCTAAGGGTTTAGGGTTTTAGACTTTAGGATTGTAAGGTTTAGGATTGTAGAGTTTAAGGTTTAGGTTTTAGGGTGTCGGGTTTTCGAATTTAGGAGGACTTTCGTCGAGGTTCCAGACGGGATCATAGGACTCTAGAGTTTCATAGCGTTTCAACTGGGTCTTACCGGTTTCTGAAGTGGTTCCTCACGAATCTTAGGCTGCCAATAGGGTTTATAGGGTATTATACAGCGGTCTACAAGGCTTATAGGGTTTAATGCAGGGGCCTCAATGATCAGATCAGACTATAGGAAGTTGGAGTAAACTTACAAGGACTCTACCCAGAGACTCCAATACCCCTTAATTAAGCAATATTCCTTAAATCATAGTAGCATTCCCACTGTGCATTAAGGTATATTCCCTAATCAAGGGATATTGGGGTCTCTGGGTACTGGGTCCTTTCTAGCTACTGGAGTATAGGCTTCGCACTAGGCGCTTCACGCAGCATTTCGGGCGTTTTTGACCATCCCAGGGCTTATAGGGATTAGGGTTTTGGGGTGTTTTGGTGCGTTTTGGGCTTGGTTGAAAAAGCTTCATGGGGGTCATGAGGCTCTGTTGATGAAAGCATCCATTAGCCTTAGAGGGTTACTTAGGGTTTAGCGTTTGGGGGGTTTAGGTGGTTAGGTCAACGGTTGAAACCATGGGCCCCTAGTATGGGCCCTTAACCCTGGGATCCTGATATACCTACTATATACCGTATATAGACTCTGAAGGGTCCCTAGAACCCCCTCAAAAAGGCCTAAGGGTCCATATTGGGGGCCCATACTTCTAACCTTAGGTTAGGGGTGGAGGCTTCCAGGTTTATGGGCTCAGGGGGTTTAGAGGTGCAGGGTTTAAGGCTTGGGGTGGGGTCTCTAAGACGATGTTTTGGTGTTTGGTTCTGGCCATAAGGACGGGGCGTCTTGGATCTTGGAAGGTGTCGGTAAGAGGGTGTTTATGGGGTTTCCCCTGTGTTTATGGTTGTTTTGCAAAGCTTTCCAAATCTTGACAGGGTTTTGCGAGATTTATGGAGATTTCTAGCACTACATGAAGTAAGCTAATTAACTTTTTTGGAGGATTCTAACTTTTTGGATCCTTCCGCATGCCTTTGAACATTTGCCCTACCAAGCCCCAAAGACTCTGAGAGAAATGTTGAGCCCCGACACCCTCTGAAAGCCATGTAAAACCCCACCCCTTAGGAAGAAGCCGAACCCTTCCATCCAGAGGCCGTGCTCTGAATATGAAACTCTGTAACCTAAACTTGAGGGTTTGCCGAAACCCATAATCGCCTACCGTTTTAGGGCTCCGATTGTGCTTTCCGTATATAAGTCAGGTTATTTGAGGTTCAAGGTAATGTAGGGGCCTTAATAATTAGAATAGTGTTTGGGGGGTATATTATAATTACTATAGTTATGAGACGGAACCCCATAAAAGCCTATTCTAATTCTAGTTCCTAAGGCCCTTACATTAGGGTTTAGGGCCTGCCTTCAGGGCGTGAAGCACCAGAGCAGTAGCAATAGCGAGCCTGCGCGGCTTCGAAATCTAGGGACACGGTTTGGGGCTACGGGCTTAGCTAAAGGGACGGGGTTTAGGGGTTTAGGGCTTAGGGCTATCGTGGGTTATTTGGTATAGGGTTGAGAGTTTAGAGTTTGGGCAAGGGGTTCAGGGCTGGAGATTGATGGTGTGCGACTAGCATTCTTTTAGTTGATGGGTGTGTTGAGCTGAGCTGGGGGCTTTATTTCTTCCTGCAGGAACTTCAAACCCAATGGAAATACAGGTCGCCAAAAAAGAGCAGACCCACACAAACACATGTAAACACGTTCGAGCTGAGGTGATCAAGAACGTTCGAAAGCTCGGCCCTGACCCGAACCTTTTTATCAGGGTTCAGGGCTTAGGGTGTTGGGTTTAGGGTTTAGGGTTTAGGGTTTAGGGTTCAGGGCGTAGGGTGTTGGGTTTAGGGTTTATGGGCTTAGTGTCTACGGTTCAGGGTTTCGGCTACCGTCCTAAACGGAAATGAATCATGAGGAGCGCGGGTTGCCGGGCAAACTGCCATCATTTTAGCATGCGGGGCTTCGGATGGTGCTCGAACAACGAGGAATGGACCTTCGAGGCAACTCTCAGATATCCGCGACTATAGGGGGGCATGGTTACGAATTGCGCAGGCCTAGATTCTAAACTCCATCCATACTTCTAGGCCCAGTACGATGTTCCTGATGCTGGTGGAGCCTAAAAACCAAGAACCCTTCGCCCGCGTAAGCCCGAAAGCTGAAAATTTGTGAGATCGCCCTAATGCAACACTCTGAGCTCAATCAGCATCATCAAAAAACTCCTAGGTACAAAGAGAAACAAAGACGTAAGGATGGTAGCCGCTGCGGTAACAGCATAAGTACCAGCCACTTCAGACCAATATGAAAACAAAACACAGATGAAACTTTATCAAGACAGCGGTGGTGGTAGCAGGACAGGAGGACGAAGAGAAGCAGAAGAAGAAACAGTAGCTACTCAGTAGCAGCCTATACAAGGCGATACAATCTGCGAAGCTCAAGGCCCTAAACTTGAGTTCAATCTTGGCATGACCTTAAGCCAAGCTCGAAGCCAACTGTTGAATCTCATGAGTTGTCGGAAGGAAGGGGTTGTGCATGCCGTAGCCGGAGTGCTTAGGGTTTAGGGTTTAGGGGCCAAGTATACAAGTATAGCTTCACGGCAAGACGACCACATTAGGACTTTAGGGTTTTGGCACCCTAGTTTAGACCCGAAAATGATCAAAGAGCATCCTTACCCCGTTCATTAAGGAATATACCTTAAATCATGCCAAGGATCCCCCTATGATATAAACGCAAACTCCTCAATTAAAGGTTGTGGAGGGCTTACGGTAAAGACCCTAACAGAAAATACCGCTGATCCTTCTTGAAGCACCTCCCCTCTTAAACCTACACACCCCAAACCCTAAAACCTACGCTCCATGCCCAAAGCCCAAAGCCCAAACCCTAAACCCTAAACTCGAAGCCCGGAGCCTCAGACCCAAACCTCCTATACCCTATCACCCGAGACCTAAACGACTACTTGGAGGGGCAGGGGACTTAGTAAGTGGTTTATAAGTAGGCTTATAATTGGGGTAACTCCATTTAAGGTACTTATAACTGTACTTATAACCTACTTACTAAGTCCCCTGCCCCTTCAAGTAAACCCTAAACCCTAAAACCCTCTTGATCCCTTATTGTAGCCCTAAAAGGGAACCCTTCTGGATCCCTTAAAGGGAACCCCACTAAGTCCCCTGCCCCTCCAAGTAGAGGGCCTCGCGGCCATCCCGCAGTGGGTGGAAGGTAGGCATGTCCACTGGTACATCGACATCGCCTTGAAGGTCTGAACAGAGAGGTTTGGGGTTTAGGGTTTAGGGTTTGGGGTTTAGGGTTTAGGGTTTGGGGTTTAGGTTTGGGGTTTAGGGTTTGGGGTTTAGGGTTTAGGGTTTAGGGTTTGGGGTTTAGGGTTTGGGGTTTAGGGTTTAGGTGGTTTCAACGTTTGAAACCATGGGCCCGTAGTATGGGCCCTTAACCCTGGGATCCTATATACCTGACCTTATAAGGGTCCCTAGAACCCCCTCAAAAAGGCCTGAGGGTCCATGCTAGGGGCCCGTACTTCTAACCTTAGACTGAGCAGAGAGGATTGGGGTTTAGGGTTCAGGGTTTAGGGGACAATGCCATGCTGATGAGATTGATCTAGGGGCCTTAATAATTAGAGTAGGGGTTTGGGGTTTAGGGTTCAGGGTTTAGGGTTTAGGGGACAGGGCCATGCTAATGAGATTGACCTAGGGGCCTTAATAATTAGAGTAGGGGTTTGGGCTCCTTCACAGTATAGTTATGATAAGGAGCCCTGAGGAATAATACTTGCGATTTTGCCTTCTATAATCGGGTCTGAAGGTATATGATAGTATAACATCGGGACTGAGCACTCTAGCTCAACAAACATTAACCGAAGGTTAATTACCTACCCAAAGGGAGACCCCAAACAACAGGAAGGAGAATAAATTTCACAAGCACAGTCATAATAATCATAAGAACCCCAAGAATCATATGAATACTACTACTAATAACAATAGCCATAACAGCGTAAGGGCACTTCTCTGCGACCTAGACGTCAAGCTTAAAACCGAAACTCTGCAAACTACAGGGCCTTGGAAAACAGTGGGTCCAACTAATCAGCGGTCTATAGCGGTCTAATCTCTCTAAGCTTCACGGCAACAGCATGTTAGTTGCTGAGTTCATAAGCCCCCAAAACTGTACACTTTTAGTTTTAGAATGGGAAATATTTTCCCCTTAAGTGTAAAGTGTATCCACTGCATCCTCAACCCTCAGCTCTCATCCGCTTGACACTGGGTGCCATTAAACTGTTAAACGTGCAAATCTGTAGCACCTCATGGCAGTGCTGCCTGTTCCGACGACCTAAACCATCATGGTATTTAGGGTTTAAGGTACTAGAGTGTGAGAAAGTTCGGTTTTAACGGGCCTGAATACTTTGAATAAGGCTTTGAACGACACTAGGATTGACGGCCTAGGCTCAAGGATGAAAAATGGGGGGTCTGAGAAGTTTGAATAGGGCTTGCAGGTATATGCTGCAATGACCCCAGTCTCCTCCGCAGAAATCAGCGTCGTCGCCCTTCCCTCCTACACGCATGCTCCTCGCAATAAAACGGGACTTCATGCCGTTGTACCGCTTGGCCCGATCTCCCGAAGCTGTAGGTCAAGTAGCCGGTTTCAACAATCGTCCAGTGATGGCGCACCCACAGGTCCTCCCACGTGGTGCACCCCGATCCTGACTCAACGACACCGAAGACCTTTTGGCCCATGACTTCCGTGCCTACCGCATATAGTCAATCGAATTCGGCATAGCCGTAAGCCCAGAGGGCTCTCGACCACGCAGACTCGACCTGCCAGGCTCGGTAAACATGCAGCATCCCAGATCCTCCGACTGACCAGTCCATTCCGGTGACGTCGGACGACCTCGTGTAGCCTGTTGGCGATTGGGCCCGAATGTGCTTGAGCACTGCTGACATCTCCTGCTTTCTGCTCAGGCAGGTTGAGAATCCCACCCCCGAGCCAAGCAAAACCCCGCCGAGGGCCGCTGCCTGCCGGGATGCCTGCCCTGTATCCGAGTGTCTGACTGATCGCACGGGCTTGGACCTTCGGCGGATTGTGCAGGCCAAGTCTGGCAACGTGATTTCCATGTCAATCACGGCCATGCCATGTCAAGTGCACACGTCCCTAGCCTGAACATCAAATCCCACGCCCCCTATATACTACTACGAAGAATCTCCCCTGAACCCTAGAGCTTTATCCACTGAGCACCCGCGAACTGGTACTAATTAGTCAAGCCTCTATACTATCCCAAACCGAAGCCCTGAACAATCTTAACCCTAAACCGTAAACTCGTGTAGAACCCTGCTGGAGCCCCATGAAACCGGACAAAACCTGATAAAAGCCTTACTAATACTTTATAAAAAAACATTGGCAACCCTATAAATCCATTTAAAGACCCTGCAACAACCCAGCACAAACCCAATGAACCACCATGAAACCCCCCTTTCAAACCGCAGACAAGTCCCCTCACTGAGCCCTGCACCTCTTTGCCTCGGCTCAGGGCTTGGAAAGGTTCCAAATTACACCTGTACTTACTAAGTACCATGAAACTTCAAGTAGGGTTCAGAGTTTTAGGGTTTAGGGTTTAGGGTTCAGGGTTTAGGATAATTAGAAAAGGAATTCCACGGAATAGGATGAGCAATTATTCAGGCTTCTATACTGTAGTAACCAGGCTTTTCGTTTACAGGGTTTGGTAGGGTTTAGGATTTAGGGCTTAGGGTTCAGGATCGGGGCTTTGGGTTCGACATGCGTATAACATTTTCTTTGCACAGGTTGGTGGTTTCGTCAGGATTTTGAAGGGTACTTATCGTGCTTTAGAGTTGTTGAATATGGGTCGGGTTTCCAGAGGGTGCTACAACTGATTCGTAGGCCCCAGGTCATGCCAATGTTTTGTTTGGTGTTAAGCAGGATGGATGGTTTAACAAGGCTTTTGCATGGAATGACGGTTTATAAGCGGAGCCCTATAGGAATAAGGCTCTCTCAGAGTCGTGAATCGTGAAGCAAAGCGCCTTGGCTGACTTCTGAACCCCTCCTAAAAGTTAAACTTTCAGCCATAGTTCATATAGAAACCCCAAAACTTAAATTCCTAAGATCCAACCAGAAGAACCCCAAGGATTCTTGATCGATGCCTGCCTTCATCTGCCCACTTGCATCGGGCCTCCATGCCAAGAATCCATTCCTCCACAGTCTGTGCACCACGCACTCCTGCGCAGCCTGAATCCTGCCTCTCGCGGCCCCACAAACCCTAAACCCGAAATGCTAAGCCTCTAAGCCCCTCACCCCCTAAACCCTGAACCCCGAAACCTAAGCCCTACACCCTAAACCCCAAAGGCCTAAACCCCCAACCCCCTTAAAAGAAAAAACTCTAAATCCTAAGCACTAAACTCTGAACACTAAGCCCTGAATGCCGAGTCGCCGATCGATCAGTGGCACCCGCTTCCGCTCAACCAATTTCTCCTCTTCGGCTCGGGATGTCGATATGTTTATAGGGCTTAAGACTTACGGTTAAAGGTGTTTGTTTTTCAGCCCCTTTTTGAAAAGGCCTAGGGTTTAGCTTTACGTTTAAGGGTTTAGGGATTTAGGATTTAGGGTTTCGGGCTTGGGGGTTTATGATTTCGGTTTTGTTATATATAAGCCGATAACCCGGAAATTGTACTAAAGATGCCGTTGCAGTGTAAACCCTGCAGCCCAAGCCCATTAATTTAGGAATGCACCTGACATTTTACCAAAGATCCCGTTCAAGTAAACCCTAAACCTTACAGGAACCTGTTAAAGGAAAGCCTCTTGTAGAACCATATGAGAGTTTCCGAAAATAGGGGACCCCAATATAGTACCCTAAATAGTAGGATCCTTATTATAAGGACCCCAAAATAAGGTACCCCTCATTCTCGGAAACTCCCATATAGCACCCTTAGAACTCCCTGCCTCTTAGTGAGGAATGGGGAACGAGATTCCTATGGTAGTCCATTCAGGTCCCTTATGGTAGTCCCTATATAACCCATTCCCACATTCCCTACTAAGAACCAAGGAGAAAAGGAATGTAGGTACCCTAAACCCAAAACCCTGAACAAACCCATGTGCAAGCCTCCGCTGCGGATATAGCATAGTGGCATAGTATGCATGCCAAACACTGAAACATTCGTGCACCAAGGCTGCTGCTTAGGCTCTACCGCCGGCCTGCCGATTCATGGCAACGGACATCTGAACTTCGCGAAAAACCACTGGCCCACCCGCCTCCCCTTCGGGAGCCTGACTGGCGGCGTGGCCTCGGGAACGGCGAACTCGAAAAGGCAGAAAATGAACGACACCATGCTTGTGGAAATCTGTCGGGGCAGCAGCTCCTCCCGAAGGTGGAGCTGATGGCGGGAAACCTTCAACCTGGGACATGGCATCATCGACCTCGCGTGACGAGGGCGTGCTGCCAGTGCCGAGTCTTATCGTCACCTGGTCCGAAGAGCCTCGCGGAGCCTTCGGCCCCGCGAAAACACCCAAGCTGGAGACGGCGGGTCCGAAGAGCAGCAAGGAAGTGACTGCGAGCCCGCTTTCTGGGGTTAACTGTATGGGTGGTTGTCAAAATTATGGTCCCGTTTTTTATTTAGTGTACCCAAAAAGGGAACATAATTTTGACAACTACCCATATACTAAAGCAACCTTTGGGAACCTCTAGCAATGCTATTCGGCTTTGTTCAGGCCCCTGTATTACCTGCTTGGAGGATCATGGAACTTAGTAAGTCAGCTGCCATAAGTAACTGAGGTTGTAAGTAACTCAAAAGTTACCTTTTGCACAACTCCTCGACCTAAGAGTAACCTAGGAATAAAAAGGGTGCACTTTTTGGCTTAAAGGGGGTTATAACGGAACCTAAACCCAAAAGAAAGGGAATAAGGGCCTACTCTAAGTCCTAGACTCTAATTAGTAATGAAGCCCCATGAACTGAGGCTTCAAGTAAGGGGGCGGTTGTCAAAATTAGGGTCCCTTCTTGGGTCCTTAATATAATACGGCACCTATTATTTAGGGTACAAAAAAAGGGGACCACCCAAGGGAATAATTGTACAATTGTGGTTCAAATCCCTAGACTAACCTTGCTAAACCCTAAACCCCAAACCATAGGGTTTAGGAGTTTAGGGTTTAGGGGTTTGGGTTTAGGGTTTAGGGTTTAGGGTATAGGGTTTAGGGTTCATACTAGCTATAGTAGACCCCGAATTCCCAAACCCGTATTCAAATTATCAAGGCCCCTGCAGCGTGGAACACTCATAGCAATCCGTGTAGTATCCCGTAAAGGAAACCCTAGCACAAAAAACAAACTCAACCCTAAACCCTAAACCCAAAGGATACCCTTTAAAGGACCCTCGAAAGGGTATCCTTTAAAAAGTCCTCTAAAAGATATCCATTTGTAGGAATCCTCTTCGAGATCGAGGACGAAGCGATGCATGCGCGGAGGCCTTTTGACGGTCTTGAGTTGAAGGGTCAGGGGGTTAAGGGGTTTAGGGTTTCAGGGTTCAGTTTAGGGGTTAGCTATAGGGTTCAGGGTTATGGGCTCAATGGTCAGGGGTTGAATAGCGTTTTGGGGCTCCTTTAAAGGGACCTGTAAGGGTTTCGGGTTCCTTTAAAGGGGTAGCAAAGGGCAGAGAATGCAAGGGTTTAAAGGTCTGGGGTTTCAAGGCTTAGTGTTACGAGTCTGAGTTTTTTTTTGTGGGCTCGTTTCGAACTGCAGATACAGCTAGAATTCCTGGCAAGAGTCTGAGGTTTCGCAGCTAGGGTTTCGGGTGTTGGGTGCAGGGCGCAAGTCCTAGGTTTAGGATTTAGGTCTTGGGCTGCTTTAAGGTTACCGTAGGGTTCCACAATCGGGTTGCTTTAAGGGTTAAGGGTTTACGGGTTTAAGGTTTTAGTTTAGGGTTGAGGTCTTGGGTTGCTTGAAGGGCACCACAGGGTCCTATGATAATTAGGCTCCTTTAGGATGAGCCCTCAGGAATAGTGGTGGTGGTTGTTCAGTACTTGTAACTACCCTGGTTCTAAATGACCACGAGCCTTTAGCCATGGGAGTTGCTGCGGTTGCCGGGTTCAGACCTGCTGCGGTAAGCATTTGCTTCCCGCGGCCATAAACCCTAAACCCTAAGGACGGGCCCAGGTTTAGGGATCACGTCCTCGGGCTGGTAGGCGACTACGGGTGCTCACGCATTAAGACCGGTGGTGTCACTTCTGAGGGTCTGGCTAGACTAGAACGGAGTTTAGGGTCTTCTTTTTGAAGTGCACTGGCCTTTTCAAGGGTTTAGGGTTTAAGGTTTAGGGTTTGCGAGTATCTGCAGGGGTTTGAGTGGCTACGCTTGGCTGATCTTGTGGAAACGTAATCTGGGGGCTTGCGCTTAGTCCCGCTTCCCCAGTGCGAAGAGCCATGTATGCCGCATCACCCGCATCGTCCGCCGAGTCGGGCGAGACCTGCGACGGCTCCAGAGCGGTGCCCGGGTTGTTGATGCCACTCAGCTCCTCCATGTCCTCGAGTAGACGCTGAGCTGCGCCGGCATTTGGCTCAAGAAAAAGACCGAGTACTGCGCGCTCTGTTTTTCACATGGTAGCGGAGCTCCTGAAGAGTTCCAGGAGCTAGGGTTTAGAGACAGCAAGTCGCAAACTCACATACGACGATGCAGCAAAAGAAGCTTACTGTGCCTGCTGTTGGCGACAAGCCCTGAACTCCAAAACCATTAAACCCGCAGGCGAGCCAGCACGACTTCTTCTCTCCCACTCCTACCTCCTACCTCCTACTCCTACTCCTGTCCCCATTCCCACTCCTACTACTACCACTACTACCACTACTATCAACTATTGCCAGCACTACCACTGCTTCCACTGCTGCTGCTGCTGCTCCTACTACTACTACTACGACTACCACGACGACTACTACTTCCTACTACTACTACTACTACCACTACTACCACTCCTACTACTCCTACTACTCCTACTCCTACTCCTACTCCTACTCCTACTCCTACTCCTACTACTCCTACTACGCCTACTACACCTATTACACCTACTACACCTACTACTCCTACTACTCCTACTACTCCTACTACTCCTACTACTACGACGACGACTACTACTACTACTGCTGCTGCTGCTGCTGCTACTGCTACGGCTACTGCTACTGCTACTGCTACTGCTACTGCTACTGCTACGGCTTCTGCTCCTGCTTCTGCTTCTGCTCCTGCTTCTGCTGCTGCTTCTGGTGCTACTCGGAACCCTGAAGATTGGTGCCCGGGCGGGTTCGTCTCGCCGGCTGACCAACCAATGGGGTCGAAGTCCTGGCTGAAGACTTGGGGTTCCCAAATACCCCCAACTTTTAAGTAACCAGGGAGAAAAAAGGTATAAACTTTTTTTTCATAAGGGTTCCTTTAAGAAAAAAGTTTTAAAGTATGGTATTCCAAAGCCCAGTTTCTTACAGATGTTAGGACTTAGCCCTCCAGTCGGATCTCCCCCAGACGATGAGGTATGCGAGGTGAGACAAGCGCAACTGCATTGAGTAGCAGGACAACTACGACCTAGTACGACTCCCCGACGAATCTTCCGATCGATTACCGACCGACATCACGCACTGCAGGGCAGGTGGAAGACGCCGAAAGCGTTCTCCAGGCTCATTCGGCCCCACCATCACACTAGCAGATAGCCCACTCTCAGAGATAGAGTCGCGTCCAGTTAGTTGCGTCACTCTCGCGAGTGCCTGACAAGCGATACGCAGTGCTTGCACAAAGACGAAACCATTGCCTGCACAAAACCAAGAAGCAAGCAACCGCCTCAGTCGGCGTCGGGCGCAACCCCCAGCGAGCTGCGGGGCACAGCCTTTGTTTGACCAGCATCTCCGAAGCCTCAGGCGTGAGGCCCACAAAAACAAGCTCAGTCTTCAGCTCCAGCGCCACGGTTTAGGGTTTAGGGTTTAGGGGGGGAGCCCAAAATCTTAAACTCCAAACCCTGGAACCCTTAACCCTCAAACCCCGAAAGCCCGAATACTCGAGCTAAGGGAGGTCTTCTCGACGTCTGAGGTCCAATCGACACTCTAGGGTTTACTTGGACGACCATGGAACTCAGTCAGTAAGGTATAAGCGCTTTATTTGGGGGGTTATAAGTACTTGGAAGTATGGTTGCCGTATCCAGATACTAAGTCCCATGATCCTTCAAGTAGGGTTTACCTAACCCCCCCCCCCCCACATACACTACATTGTTTTAACTGGTACGATATGACACCTGAACAATAGGGTCTAACCCTCAAAACTGTAGGTTTGCGGATCCACGGGTAGGGGTTATGTGCACGTTACCTGTTACTACCATTAACACCCTCTAATAAACCCTTGTTGGAGTGAATTAAGGGCTTGCGAAGAGCCCAGCCCCCCCCCCCTCCCCGGGGAAACAACAAACAAAAAACATATTTTCAAACCTTTACACAACCGTACAAATCCTGATGAAACTGCAGAAAATCACGATTCAACTCAAGGCATACCTGCCGTTGCATCTTCATTGAGGAGTAGACCCTACCTTAGGTAAATCACACTAAGGAAAACCCCAAAGCCTCAACCCTTAAACCCCTTAACCCTTTGACCCGTAAACTTGCAACCCTAAACCCTTACATTCCATGCCCTAAAGGATGGACATCGCACAGCCCGCGCCCATGGCAGCTGAAGAATAGAACCCCTTGAAAAACTAAACGCTAGTAGATCCCTTTAAAGAAACCCCCCAAAGACAGACCTGTTCTTGGACGTTGAAGCCCATCTCCCCACCGAAAAGGTAGCGGTCGAAGGCCACGCCTTCTTCGTGGCTTTGGGCTGAAGGGTTTTAGAGTTTAGGATTTGGTTTTTTGACCTTTTAGGGTTAAGGGTTTCTTGGCTGACTTCTGAAACCCCTCCTAAAAGTTAAACTTTGAGCCTCCTTATTATCGTTAAAGTCCTAAGAGCCAACCAGAAGAACGCCAAGATAGGGTTTGGATTCTAGGATTTCGGGCTTTACGGTGGTATTCGTGAGGGTATCTTTGTGCTACTCGGGCTTTGTGAGACGGGCGCGATGGTCTGTTTTGTGGGGTTATGCAGAGTTAATAATAATAATAATAACCCGAACCCAGACCCCGGGAGGATGCGAAAGTAGATCCCTTAAGGGTCCCAAATGACGGGATCTACTTTTTAGATCCTCCCGGGGGGCTGGGAACCGGTGAAAGGCTAAAGAAGGGCACAGGGCTCTTTCAGGGTGTGCATCGGCGATTTCCAGGACAGGTCAGAAGGATTTACACAGATCAGGACCGGCGCTGGTAGGGGAACAAGCGTTGAGGGTTTGTTTGGGATTCAGGTTCAGGGCTTCTGGTGTTTGGGACTCACGTTTAGGGCTCGTAGGGTTAAGGGCTTCGTACTTGGACGGTCGAGTGAAACACTTGCTTACGAGGCTCCAAACATCTTAAATTACACTATGCAGCAAGCATGATGGAATATACCTTAAACTGTACGATGGGCCATTTCGGAATAGTATACTGAGTAACTAGAAATTATAGGATGGACAATGCTACAATTTCTGGTATACTGCTGAATTAAGAGGTTTGGGTCCCGTCGTGACCCTATTCAGTTTCACAGAGAATCAAGCCGAACGCTCGAAGCCAGCCTCAAACCTTAAGTACTTCTTAGCTTACGGGTCCCTAAAGTTTAGGGCCCAGGGATTACGGTTGAGGTTTAGTGGTTTGGGGTTGGGTTGAGGGTTTAGAGGCTTTGCACTTAGGGCTTTGGATTCAAATATTCCAGCGTTTCAAAAAACTTCAGGATTTTGGGGCTTAGGGCCTTCCTGTGACCCCAAACCCTACAAAATTGTAGGTTATGACCCCTTAATTAGAGGGTAGAACCCTTAAAACGGTAGGGTTTCGGATCCCAAGGTAAACCCTAAAACCCCAAAACCCTATAGATCCCTGATAGGAGCCCTTAAAGGGAACCCTTATAGATCCCTTAAAGGGAACCCATAGGGCTTCCAGCGCTTTAAAACTTCAGGAGTTTTGGGGTTTCGGGTGGCCAAACATCGAAACTGAAAGCCTCCAAACTCCGAACCTGCAACCCTGAACCCTAAGCCTACAAAACTTAAATAATTCGGGTTTAGGGTTTGGGGTTGTTTAGGGTTTAGGGTTTAGGGTTTTGGGGTTTAGGGTTTAGGGTTTTGCGGTTTCGGGTTTAGGGTTCTGCGGTATATTACAGTAGATCTGTAGGTCTATTATTTCTACTTATTGCCGGGCGGCTGTGGCTGATGAGCTGGTTCGTCTCGGGACATTCGTAGGTCGGGCCCATGTGGAAAATGTTGAAAAAGCCTCGGACTGTTTTGAGCTTGGGATAAGGCTCTTTGGTTTATGTGGGATCTGGAGCGGTTCTATAAGGATTTTGTATGTGCGGTTTTGAGCCTATTCAAGCATGCACTTGAGGATTCCTTTCAGGGTTCCTTGACAGATTCACTTCAGGGTTTCGGTAAGGATTGCTGCAAAGCTTCCTTTAACTCACTGGCCCAAAACCCAAGGAAATAACAGTTCACACTTTCAAAATCGACGGCCGTATAAGAACCCCAAAAGTTGAAAAGTTGAGTCTACAGCCAATACCTGTGACCCCAAACCCTAAAATAGTAGGTTATGACCCCTTAACTAGAGGGTCGAACCCTTAAAACGCTAGGTTTTTGGATCCACAGGTAAGTTAAAGGCTTCATCTGGAGGCTTTGGGTTTGGGGTGGTTGGGAAAGTTTCGGGCGGGCTTGTGGTCCGGGCCCTAGACACGGAAACTCCGACCAGGATTCCGGAGAGCCCTTCTGGTCTTTAGTAGTGGGGCTTTAAGGCATACCGGGGGGGGGGGGAATTGGGGGGCCTGGGAAGACCGCTTCGGAAAAGGGAATTGGGTTTAGGGTTTAAAGGTTTAGCCTTTGAAAGGTCTTGGGCCATTATTTTACCTACTCTTGGGGGTTTAGGCCTTAATAATTACCTATACTATATTGGCGGGGGGGGGNCTTTAGTAGTGGGGCTTTAAGGCATACCGGGGGGGGGGGAATTGGGGGGTCTAGGTAGACCGCTTCGGTAAAGGGAATTGGGTTTACGGTTTAAACGTTTAGCCCTTGCAAACAAACACAAAACCCACCTGCACTAATCCCAAAGCCGTCCCTAAACCCTAAACCCTTTCCTTTAAGCGCTTCCGAAAGGACTTCTTGAAGGGGCATCCTTTAGTAAACTTGTTCCTTTCAGGACTCCTTTAAGGACTCCTTTAAGGATTCCCTGAAGGGCTGCTTGAAGGAGGATACTGCAGAATCTAGGGCTCATGGTCCTCCCACACTTCAAAACGCCCGCAACCCCCTCTAATCAGAAAAGGTCTAATAGCGTTTTTTGGCTTGACAAGAGTTTCGGGTTCATATAACCCTTACCTGTGACCCCAAACCCTACAAAATAGTCGGTTATGACCTCTTAACTAGATGGTAGAACCCTTAAAACGGTAGGTTTTTGGATCCCCACGTAATTAAAAGTAAAAGTATACCTGGGATCTATAGTACTTGGAGGCCCTTTTGACTTAGTCAGTCTACTTAGTATCCCCTAGAAACCCTATTATAATCCCCCATAACCCACCTTACTAACCCTACTTACTAAGTCAAAAGGGCCTCCAAGTAGGATCCTGGGTTTCCCAGCTCTGGGGCTAGGTACTTGGGTTTAGGATAGTAGTTATGTAGCTCAATATTTAGGAGAGTATATGATTATTATGTACTTGGACCCTTAGGGTATACCTGGGATCTATAGTAAGTTCATTACTTAGGGCGGTCGTGGGGTCTTTGGGAACCATAACTTGGCTGACTTCTGCTCCCCTCCTAAAAGGGTTTAGGGTTTAAGGTTTAGGGTTTAGAGTTTTAAGGTTTAGGGTTTAGGGTTTAGGGTTTAGGGTTTAAGGTTTAGGGTTTAGGGTTTAGGGTTTAAGGTTTAGGGTTTAGGGTTTAAGGTTTAGGGTTTAGGGTTTAGGGTTTAGGTAAACTTTTAGCCTCCTTATTATAGTTCATATAGAAACCCCAAAAGTTAAAGCCCTAAGAGCCTACCAGAAGAACGCCAAGATAAAAGCCCAGGAGCCTCATTGACAAACCTCTCATCCTAATTGGTTCGGGATCTTCATATTCATACCTGGACCCTACGGAACCTACCTTTTTAGGGCTCCTTATTATGATTTCCTTATATAAGTCCTTAAACAGGTAGGTTACGTAGGGTGAAGGTAGGGGCTGAGTAGCCCAGCCACAAAAGGTTAAGCCTTTCAACTATGGTACTTGGAGGCCCTTTTGACTTAGTAAGTAGGGTTAGTAAGGTGGGTATTGGGGGATTTTTTTAATAGGGTTTCTAGGGGATACTAAGTAGACTTACTAAGTCAAAAGGGCCTCCAAGTAGGATTATATAAACCCCAAAACGTTCAAGGTTATCTTCGCAGCTGCTAAGTCATATTATTAGTAGAACTTACCAATTTGGGTTTACCTGTGACCCCAAACCCTACAAAATAGTAGGCTATGACCCCTTAATTAGAGGGTCGAACCCTTAAAACGGTAGGTTTTCGGATCCCAAGGTAAACCCCTAAACCCTAAATCCTAAACCGTTCACTGATGCCTCAAGCCTAAAGCCTAAGCTGCAACAGCTAAGGACCAGCTCAGGATGTTGGAAGATCTGAAAAGCCGCAAACCCAGAGAGCCCAATGCCCCTTAATTAAGGAATATACCTTAAATTATAAGGGGCTTCATATTATGATTTAAGCTATATTCCTTAATTAAGGGATATTGGGTCCTCTGGGAACCCAAAATAAACAGTCTCAGGCCTGACCCTTAAGCCGAGGGCCAAAACCCATCAACCCAGAGCCCAAACCGTAAGCCCAAACCTTAGGGACGAAATGAACCTTAAAAGGTTTTAAGGTTCATATACCATATAGGGATCTATAGTATAAGGGTAGAGGGCCCATACTTTTAAAGGTCATTTGGTCCTTAAGGAATGAAGCACATGCTCTGCCAGAAACACCGGCTACCAGGCCCTTGTAAACCACTGCAAAATCCGGAACCAGAAGCCCCGCAAAACCTAGAACTCCCCTAAACCCTAAACCCCCAAAAACCCAACAACCGTATCTCCGGACTTTCAAGTGCTCTCCCAGCGTCGGTCCACGGGAATCTCCCGAACCTTCCCCTCGCGCCCGGCACGGGGGACCAAGAGGAAGGAGGCAGGCATGTCCTGGGTAGGGTCGCTCTAAGCTTGGCTGACTTCTGAACCCCTCCAAAAAGTTAAACTTTTAGCCTCCTTATTATAGTTCATATAGAAACCCAAAAAGTTAAAGTCCTAAGAGCCAACCAGAAGAACGCCAAGTAAGCCTTAGGGTTGAGGGTTTAGGGTTTTAAGGGATCTATAAGGGTTCCCTTTAAGGGCTCCCATAAGGGATCTATAGGGTTTTGGGGTTTGAGGGTTTAGGGTTTTAACCTGGGGATCCAAAAACCTACCGTTTTAGTAATTTAGGGGTTAGACTCATAACCTACTATTTTGTAGGGTTTGGGGATACAGGAAGGGCCTTAACAGTTAATGCGAGCAGTGCTTTGGGGTACAGAATAGTATGCGTAGGTTTTGATGCTTACGCATGAATCAGGCTTCTGGGGAGTTCTATAGGGAATCTACCCTCCTGAACCCTAACCTTGCTGCCAGTATAGTAGGAGAAGTAAAGGCTAACCTTTGGGATTACACATAGGGATTATGGTATACTATAATGCCCCGCAAAGGTTAACGGTTACCTACTCGACTACTAAGAGCCCTTATACAACCCATGTAGAACCTCGATAGAATCTTTACAGAACCCTTGTAGCACCCTGAACCCCAAACCCCTCTAAAGGATACCTACTCTACTGCTAAACCCTATAGAATCCGCCCAAAAAGGTTGAAGGTTACCTGCACTACTACCAAGTACCTCATGACCTCATACGAGTTCTATATCTAAGATCTCGGGTTCCTCACACTGCTGATTTAGGATGTAGGGTTTGGAGTTTCGGGTTGAGGGTTTAGAAGTTTGGGTTTAGGGTCGAAGGTTTAGGGTTTAGAATTTAGGGTTTGGAGTTTGGGTTGTGAAGGGGCTCGTGTGGCTCCCCCCCTTATTCTCATAGGGTGGGAGGCTTTCGTGTTTTGGGGTCTACAGTTACGACCTGGTAATCGGTGGGTGGTTTCCAGATCAAGACCCGCTAAAACTATCGGAAAGAGTACCCTAAACCCTAAACCCTCTTGTGACACAAAAAAGCCCCTTATCTCCCAACTAATCCCTAAACCACCACACCCCTCAACCCCAGAACCCGGAAACCTTCAACAACCCTAAACCCCTAAACCCTGAAGCCCTAAACCCTAAACCACAAAACCCTAAAGCCTAAAGCCCTAAAACCCTAAACCCTAAAACCCTAAACCCTCAACCCCCAAAGCTCTAAACCCTACAAGAGCTCAAAGGGCCCCTCGTGGACTTGAGGATCTATACGGGTTCCTCTAACGGGATCTATACGGGTTCCTTTAAAGGGGTCTATAAGGGTTTGGGTTTTAGGGTTTGCTATAGGGTTTAGGAGTTTCGGGGTTTAGGGGCCCAAAAGCTAAACCGCCCTTGCAGCTTGAGGAACCTGAGATCAAGGATTTAGGTTGGTTTAAGTGCTCATAGAAGCTTTTTGTAAGGGTTTAGGGTTTAGGGTTTAGGGTTTGGGTTTAGGGTTTAGGGGGATTTAGGATGGTTTTTAAGTGCTCATAGGAGCTATTTGTAACCTAGAACTTCTACAGTAGAAGCCCAAAAGTTGGAAACCCAATAGCCTCAATCCTTCGGAGCAATGTATGGGGAATCCCAGCACTATTGTCATTAATCAGGTTTCCAACTTGCTGGGGTTTACTACATATCGATTTACATTACCCACAGGGTCCATATATACTACCATTCTAGAATTAGGCACCCAACACCATAATAGGAATGGTCTTTTGGTACCTAATTCCATAATGGTAGTGCATATGGGTGGTTGTCCAAATTAAGGTCCCTTTTTGGGGTACCCTAAATAATAGGTGCCGTATTATAATAGGGACCCAAAAAGGGCCCATAATTTTGACAACCACCCATATGGACCCTCTGGGCTGTTGAGCGTTTAGGCATTACAACTTCGGGGCCACCCGCCCTCGTCGGAGCGGCGAAGCCTCCTCCTAGAAGGTTTATAGGGTTTAGGGTTTAGGGATCAGGGTTTAGGGGTTGAGGGATTTAGGGTTGAGGGATCGGGGTTTAAGGTTTAGAGTTTAGGATCGAGGGTTTCGGGATCAGGGTTAGTGGGAAGTACAAGGTTAATAGGGTTTAGATAGAAGCCTATATAATTACCAATACTATTCACTATATGGAGACATACATTAAATCCTAGAGCCAGCCTCTTGCCTTTCTCAAGAGGTATCGTCAGCAGGGGGCTAGGGAGTCGGGGTTTAAAATGCAGGAATTGGAAAGTACCACCAAATGCAGGATCACCCCAGCTCACCACAGAGGCATCGCCAAGAACGGCAGCAAAAGCCCGGCTGGATACCTGAATCTGCTGCACATTCTTCAGCTGAGTATGCACCTTACTGCTGTCGCCCCCACTGTCAGCATCGCCCCAGGTCACGACAGATCCATCAGCAAGAAGTGCAGCAAAAGCCCACACAGATGCTTGGATCCGTTGCACATGCTTCAGCTGATCCTGCACAGCCCTGCTGTCCCCGCCATATCGCGTATCTCCCCACGTCACCACGGATCCGTCCAACAAAAGGGCAGCAAAAGCAGCGTCAGAGGCTTGGATCTGATGCACGTTCTTCAACTGATCGTGCACAGCACTGCTGTCCCCACCATTCCCAGCGTTTCCCCAGGTCACGACGGATCCGTCCCCCAGAATGGCAGCAAAAGCGTTATCAGAAGCTTGGATCTGCTTCACATTCTTCAGCTGAACCTGCACAGCACTACTGTCACCGCCAAAGGCCGCATGGCCCCAGGTCACACAAGAGCCATCACCGAGAATGGCAGCAAAAGCACTGCGAGTGGCTTGGATCTGCTGCACGTCCTTCAGCTGATCCTGGACGTCGCTGCTGCAGCCACCCTCCATAGCACGCCCCCAGGCCACCGTGGATCCATCGCCAACGATGGCGGCAAATGCGCCGTTAGCGGATTGGATCTGCTGCACATTCTGCAGCTGATCCTGTACAGAACTGCAGTCGCCACCATACTGATCATGACCCCAAGTCACGACGGACCCGTCACCAAGAATGGCAGCAAAAGCACAGAGAGTGGCTTGGATGTGCTGCACATTCTTCAACTCATCCTGCACAGCTCGACTGTCACCACCAAAGCGAGCATCACCCCAGGTCACGACAGAGCCATCACCAAGAATGGCAGCAAAAGCACTGGCAGATGCTTGGATGTGCTGCACATTTCTCAACCGGTCCTGTGCAGCACTACTGTCACCACCAGTGCCATCACGACCCCATGTCACTACAGAGCCATTGCCAAGAATGGCAGCAAACGAGTGTTGCGTTGCCTGGATGTGTTGCACATTTTTCAGCTGATCCTGCACAGCATTACTGCCACCACCAAATTCAGCAAGACCCCAGCTAACTACCGATCCATCGCCAAGAATAGCAGCGAAAGCCGTTTCTGAGCCACATATTTGAACTGGTGTTGCCTGCAGGCACAGCGAGTCACCATGCTGCACCGAGGAATCCTTAACCAGTGCACCCGTATCCTTAGCTGCCCTTAGAACCAGACCAAAATGATATTAATACTCTTAATCCCCTTAAGATATATCACCTTAAGTTATAATCTCCTTAAGTTACATAATAAGAAAATAAAACATAATTCCAAAGAGCAGTACAGGATCCAGAAACCCTCCGGATGAGTCCATGAGCCGCCCTCTTCGGACTCCGAGCGCACTCTGCGCCCGATGCTTCAATGTTTCGATCTCTTCCTGGGCTCCTTGCCTTTAGGGGATCTATAAGGGTTCCTTTAAGGCTTTAGGGTTTTGTTACCATAATAGGGATCTGGGTTCTTGTTAAGGAGTTTAGGGTTTAAGGGTTTAAGGTGTAAGGGTTTAGGGTTAAGGAGTTTAGAAGTTCGGGTTTAAGGGCTTAGGGTTAAGGAGTTAAGGGTTTAAGGTTTTCAGGGTCTATTATAATCTGGGCTCTTGATAATGGAATTTAGGGTTTAAGTTACCATAGTAGGGATCCATAGGGGTTCCTTAAAGGAGCTATAGTATGGGTTCTTGTTAAGTTGCTTAAGGTTCCAGGTTTAAGGGTTTAAGGTTTAAGGGTTTAGGGTGAAGGAGTATACGGTTTCAGGTTTAGGGCTTAGGGTACATTATAATTTGGGTTGTTAACGAATTTAGGGCTCAACTTACCATGCTAGGGATCTATAGGGGTTCCTTTAAGGGTTTAGAGTTTAAGGTTTATGCTACCATAGGGATCAATCGTAAGTACCTTATTCTGGAAAAAATTAAACTACCTCAGTTAACAAGAACCCAGCTTCATCCAGGCCAACTTCCACGACAGCTGTCTTGCCACTGAGCAGTCCAACTTCCACGGTAATCGACATGCCGCCGCAATCGTTGCAATCCTAAACCCTAAACTCTAAACCGTAAGTAAAACCACAAGCGGATTCGGGTTTGCAAGCCGCTTGTTTAGCAGGCTTCGGGCTTGGGGTTTAGGGTTCAGGGTTTACGGCGCTGGATAGGAAGGCTTTGGGTATCAGACCCCTGTCTACGCGATGCTTTGTGGCTCGTGGGGTTCATTCTTAGATATTGCCTCAGGCTCTAATGATTACGAATATTCTAGGGCCATGCAAGGGCTCCTATACGTCAATACGTGTTCTTATGAGGCTTAGAGCTTTATGGCTTCAAGTTTCAAGTTTAAAGCTTAAGGGGTTAAACTGGGACGCAACCGGGTAGGTCTCGTCCGGTCAAAAAATGACACCCTCAAACTAGTAAACGGAATTGGAAATTGGCAGGTGTGGGTATGGTGACAATAGTAGAGTCCGATGTTAGATTTCTACCATGTCTGCATAAACCCTCGACCCTAAGACCCTAAACCCTAAACCCTCGATCCTAAACCCTAAACCCCAGACCCTAAACCCTGAACCTTCGATCCTAAACCCTGAACCCTAGCCACTAAACCGTAACTCCTAATCATAGTACCAGACCGAAGAACTACGGTTGATGATACAAATCTTGCATTACCTTAAGGACCCTAAACTATAGGATTTATGGTATATTCCTTGCTGTGGGTGATGCAGGATCTATATCATCCTAAACCCTAAAACCCTAAAACCCTAAACCCCCTATAGATCCCTTAAAGGAACCCTTCAAGGTACCCTTCCAGATCCCTCTAAAGGAGCCCCTTATCATCAACCGTAGTTCACTGAGCCTGAGAGCCTGTCAGTCGATGGTTGCGAGCACTGCGGTTGATCTTGGCTGACTTCTGAACCCTCCTAAAAGCGTTTAGGGTTTAAGGTCCGCCGACCTAGAGGCGTGTTGGATGAGTCGGAGGTGAAACCTCCCTTTTTCCCTCCTTTCAGACCCCAAAAATCGCGCGCCAGAGAGCCCACAGAGGGGAGGGGGGGCACGCATTTTGTTTTTCATGGAGGACGCCGAGCCTGCACGAAGCGGCGTTGACGCTGCTGGGGGCGAATTCCGCCGTCTGTAGGCACACTTTACACACTTTCC
>BGNK01002933.1:65098-87139 GCA_003297005.1 Symbiodinium sp. clade A Y106
CGTCCCGGAAGCGACGGAGCTGGCATAGACTTACTCCCTCCGCTATCGCCCTTTCTCTGACTCCTACGGGGTCGGCGGCTTGAGCCGGAGGCTCTTAAATTTAGGGTTTAGGGTTTAGGTAAACTTTTGGCCTCCTTAATATAGTTCATATATATATATATATATTAGAAACCCAAGAAGCTAAAGTCCTAAGAGCCAACCAGAAGAACGCCAAGTGATGATATGAATCCTGCATTACCCATGATAAGGGGGTTTAGGGTTTGGGTTTAGGGTTTAGGTTTAGGGTTTAGGGTTTAGGGTTTAGAGTTTGGGTCTAGGGTTTAGGGTTTGGGTTTAGGGTTTAGGGTTTGGGTTTAGGGTTTAGGGTTTGGGTTGGGGGTTTAGGGTTTAGGGTACCCGCAACAAGGAATATTGCATAATTCCCATAGTTTAGGGTCCTTAAGGTAGTGCAGGATCTATATCATCAACCGTCGGATGTGAAGATTGAGCGGCCCGATGTTGCATGCATGCATACATACATATGCATGTTTTCATCTATTTACATACTGTTCTTTATGCATGTATTAGTGTCTCTATATAGGTATACACATGTAAACACACGCACACACATATTCATAGTTCTGTACATATACAGATACACACAGAGTTATGTATATATGTACGGATGTATGACGGATGTATGTATGTATGTATGTATGTATGTGTATATATATATACATACATACATACATACATACATACATACACACATAGGTTGTGTATACATACATGGATACACCGGTACACCTCGAAAATACAGCAGCGCATATCGACATACGTAAGAAAAAATATATACATATACATATACATATACCTATATATATATAATTATGTGTATGTACATATATACATACACACAATGTATATATGCACCCGCGCCTTTACATGCCCCGGAATGTCGAGAGAGTAGGAATTTACCTAGCCCAAAACTCGACACTCAAACTCTAGAACACCACAACCGTTAACCTAAATCCTGAACCCCAAATTCTGAAATCTCATAACACTAAACCCCAAAGTAAATCTGACTTCGCGGCCTCGCACTGCCGCAGCGTACGGAGCGCTATTTATTTCGAAGAGGGCCCCGCCCCAAGCAGGTTTGGCATTTACGGCTCGGGGTTTATTGGGCTTTACGGTTTAGGGTTCAGGGTTTAGGTGGGTGCCTTTAAACTGCTCCTTCAAATCTAGGGTTCTGGATGCAGGATGCAGGTTTTCGGGCTTTTTGATTTCAGGCTTCAACATTGGGTGTTGAATGATCAGTAATGATTATCAGTCTCCTATAGTCCTATATCAATATAGTCCGAAGCTCTATCGAACATTTTCAGGCCTGGTTATGAAGAATCCAAGCATATCAGCCAACATTCCGAAGCTGTTCCTGCAGAGCTGGACTACTCTCTCCACCGAATGAGGCATCATCCCAGCTCGCCACAAAGCCATCACTAAGAACCGCAGCATAAGCTCTGCTGGATGTCTGGAGCTGCTGCACATTCTTCAGCTGAGTATGCACCTTACCTGGGCGTTTAAGTAACCAGGGAGAAAAAAGTATAAACTGTTATTTCATAAGGGTTCCGTTAAAAAAGTATAAAAGTATGGTACTCCAAAGCCCAGTTACTGCAGTCGCCACCACGGTCAGCATCCCCCCAGGTCACAACAGATCCGTCTCCAAGTATGGCAGCAAAAGCGCCGCCGGTGGCTTGGATCTGCTGCACATTCTTCAGCTGATCCTGCACTGCCCTGCTGTCCCCGCCATACTGAGTATGACCCCATGTCACCACGGATCCATCAGATAAAAGGGCAGCAAAAGGTTTCTCAGAGGCGCAGATCTGCTGAACCTTCTTCAGCCGGTCCTGAACAGTGTTGCTGTCACCACCATGGTCAGCATGACCCCAGGACACAGCAGATCCGTCTCCAAGGATAGCAACGAAAGCTGCTCTGGAAGCTTGGATCTGCTGCACATTCTCCAACTGATCCTGTACAGCACGAGTGTCACCACCAGCGACTGGATGGCCCCAGGTCACGACCAATCCATCGCGATGGCTGCAAAAGCATCGCAAACACGGTTTCGGGCGGCGTGGATCTGTTGCACATTCTTCAACTGATCCTGCACAGCTCGACTGTCAGCGCCAAACCGAACATCACCCCAGGTCACCACACAGCCATCACCAAGAATGGCAGCAAAAGCGTCGGAAGACGCTTGGATGTGATGCACATCTTTTAGCTGACCCTGGACAGCACTACTGTCACCACCACGCTCAGCATCACCCCACGTCACGACAGATCCATCAGTAAGAATGGCAGCAAAAGCAAACCTAGATGCCTGGATCCGTTGCACATGCTTCAGCTGATCCTGCACAGCCCCGCTGACCCCGCCATATCCAGTATGTCCCCACGTCACCACGGATCCGTCCAACAAAAGGGCAGCAAAAGCACAGAGAGTGGCTTGGATCTGCTGCACGTTCTTGAGCTTGTCCTGCACAGCATTACTGTCCCCACCGCAGCGCGGATTACCCCAGGTCACACAAGAGCCATCGCCATCACCGAGAATGGCAGCAAAAGCATTCTCCGTTGCCTGGATGTGTAGCACATTTCTCAGCTGAGCCTGCACATCACCACTGTCACCACCCTGTTCAGCAAGACCCCAGGTAACTACAGATCCATCGCCAAGATTAGCTGCAAAAGCATAGTCAGAGCCACGTACTCGAACTGGTGATATCTGCAGGGACAGCGAGTCGCCATGCTGCACCGTGGAATCTTTGATCAGTGCACAAGTATCCAGAAACCCTCCAGATGAGTCCATGAGCCGCCCCTTTCCGACTCCGAGTACGGTCTGCGCCCGACGTTTCAACGTTTCGATATCTTCATCCAATCCAACGTCCACAGCAGCTGTCTTGCCACTGGGCAGTCCAACTTCCACCGCAATCGACATGCTGCCAAGCGCAGTGGAACTAGGTGCACGGTCCGATACATAACATGCTAGACTCTTGCTTTACAGATGCTAGTTTGCCGACGCAGGGCGTTGGGGTTCAAGCTTTGGGGTATCGCGGCTACGGAATTGGATTTAGATTTCTTGCCCGGGACCCCGAGCCCCTAACCCACGCATCTGCAATGACCTAGTAGACCCTAAAACCCTAAACCCTATATCCTAAACCCTAAACCCTATACCCTAAACTTCTAAACCCTAAACCCTATACTCAATTGCTGAGTTCATAAGCCCCAAAAAGTGTAAACTCCCAATTGTGGAAGTTTCAGAAAGTATGGTACCCTGAGTCTGGCACAAACCCTCAATAGACGAATCCTCCGTGGAAGAACCCCGTAAGCGGTATCCCGAATGTCCTGGACACCCGGTGAGAGCTGTATAAACCCAGGACAAATCCGCGTTGACCGGTTTTGGGTTTTTGGTTTAGGATCAACCCTAATCCCCAACCCCGAACCCTTGATCCCTTATAGAACCCCTTGAAAGGAACCCTAAACCCTTAGAGATCCCTTTAAAGGAACGCCCTAAGCCCTTGTGGAAGCCGAACCCTAAGCCCAAGGGAACCTCCTGGTCAAAAGCAACCCTAGGCCTGAAATGAGGGTTTAGGGTTTAGAGGTGGGTGTAGGGTTTAGGGTTTAGGGTTTAGGGTTTAGGGTTTAGAGGTGGGTGTAGGGTTTAGGGTTTAGGGTTTAGGGTTTAGAGGTGGGTGTACTTGGAGGCCCTTTTGACTTAGTAAGTAGGGTTAGTAAGGTGGGTTATGGGGGATTATAATAGGGTTTCTAAGGGATACTAAGTAGACTTACTAAGTCAAAAGGGCCTCCAANGGCCCTTTTGACTTAGTAAGTAGGGTTAGTAAGGTGGGTTATGGGGGATTATAATAGGGTTTCTAAGGGATACTAAGTAGACTTACTAAGTCAAAAGGGCCTCCAAGTAGGGTTTAGGGCGTAGTGCTTATGGTTTCGGTTTTAGCAACCCTAAACCCTAAAAGGCCCGAGACCTCAACCTTAATCCCTAAACCCTAAACCCTAAAAGGCCCTAGACCTCAATGACTCAATCCCTAGACCCCGAACCCTAAGCGGAGTCCTCAGCCATGCGGAAGACCTCGGTGCCCTGGGAAATGCCCAGAAGAAACCTCCGTCTGTTAGGATTTACCCTAAACCCTAAACCCCTAAACCCCTAAACCCCTAAACCCTAAACTAGGGCTGAAGTTTTGGAGTTAAGGGTTTGGGACTTTCTGGCTTTAGAGGTTTCGGATAAGTTTTTTTTTCATTGTTAAAGCTTAGGGTTCAAAATTTCAGAGTTTAGGGTTCCGGCTTCAGGGAAAGGGCATAAGGCTTCTGAAAGTTCTTGTAAGGGTTCTTTGCGGGTATTAGAAGGATCCTATACCGGCTTCTTGACGGGGCTGCAGGGTCCTGAAGGCTTGAGCGTTTAGTGTCCAGAGTGTTGGGTTTGGGGCTGTAGGGGATTATGCTTTGACGCTTCTCTCAAGTCCGTGTTTTGGGCTTATAGGATTTAGGGTCTGTTTTTGTTATGAGAGTGCTACAAAGGCTTAATAGTGTTTTATCAAGGTTTCCAAGGGCATTCTAAGGATTCGATAAGAGCTCTGCAAAGGTACCGATAGGTTCTACAGGTTCTTTTTCTACGAGTACAACGGTCCTACACTTTGAATGATAAACCCCTAATTAAGCCCTAAACCCCATCCCTTAGACACAAAAACCTTTGCTTCCCATAGAGCGAATTACAAACTAAACCTTAAACCCGGATTCCAAAACCCTAAATCACCCTAAACCGCTAGACCCGCAAACCCCTACTAAACCCCTAAACCCCTACTAAACTCCTACTGAACCCGAACCCCCAAACCTCTGAACCCCGAAACCCCTAAACTCTAAACCCTAAACCCAAAACCCCTAAACCCCTAAACCCCTAAACCCCTAAACCCCTAAACCCCTAAACCCCTAAACCCCTAAACCCTAGACCCTAAACCCTAAACCCTAGCAAAAAAGACCTCCTTGCTCGCCACGCGGCGTGGCGAGGCCCGGCGGGTTGAACCTTGCGGGGTTCTTGGGTATCACCTCGGCAGGCTTGAATTTAGTTAGGGTTTGGGGGTTAGGGGTTAGGGTTTAGGGGTTTTGGGGTCAGGGTTTAGGGTTTAGGGCTGCTTGGAGGATTATGGGACTTAGTAAGTAAGGTCATAAGTACTTGAAATCGAGGATATAAGCATGTTTTCAAGTATAGTTACCTTACGTGTAGTCATAACCTTAGTTTACTAAGTCGCATGATCCCTTAAGTAGGTTTAAGGGCTCAGGGCGTTTAGGCTTTTCTTATACCGGCCCTGAGGTATGCTTTGCTTGCCTGTTTAAGTCGAGGGTTTAGGGTCTAGGGTTTGGGGTCTTACGGTTTAGGCTTTAGGGTTTGGGTTGAGGTTCTTTGTGTTTCCAAAAGAAACAGATGTTCGTCTTTACATTTGTTGGTTCTGCTGGTTTGGAGAAAACGGTGCAAGGCTTTTCTAGGGTTCAAAGCCGACGTTTCAAAAACTGGGCTCCTTTATCGTCTGGTTATGATGAGGAACCCTGAGGAATAATCCTGGTAGTTTCTATTCTTCTCTCGCGTGAGTGGGTGCAGGGTTTAGCGTTTCAGTCTTCTCGATCCTGTGTGCGAGGGTTTGGAACGTAGATTTCAGACTTGGGGTTTGGGATTCTTTGGGGCGAGGTGGGATTAATGTAGGAACCTGATTCAGAAACCTTGGGCCTTTATCAGGGTTCCTTATTATGAATCCTACTATTTGGGGGTTATAGGCCCAGGGTTTCTTAATCAGGTTCCTACCTTATACTCAAACCCAAAGCGATAAGAAGTTTTCTGGAGGCTTTGGGAGGTGTATTGTGTTTGTGTTTCGCAACAGGGGTTTGGGTTTAGGGTTTAAGGCTGTACTGCGGCTGCGCGAAAAGACCGAGGCGGCTGCGTAGTAATTCTCTGTGAGCATCCAGTCGTGAGTCACCTTCCCAGTCGTTTGCCCACAAATCTTCCAATGTCCCTTGATTGAGGAATACCTGGACCCCATAAAACCTTCCCTTTCGGGGGTCCGTAGTATGATTTCTTTATAAGTCCATTAAAAGGTAGGTTATTTGGGGGCAGGAATACCTTGACTTACAGTAGGATCGCAAATATGACTTTAATCCTTATTCAAGGGATATGGGAAGACCTGCGTTCTAATTAGGTTGGCGGCGCAGGACCTACATAGCTTGGACGGAGCAAGAACCCAAGGCATACACCTGAAATCTCAGCCTAAACCCTAAACCGTAAACCCTAACTCTCTAAACCCTGAACCCTGAACTCTAAACCCGGAACCCTACACCCCAAAGTAGCTCGAACCTTAAGTATCAACTACATACTAAGCCCTAAACCCCAAACCCTGTAAAACAGGGCCCCAAACCATAAACCCGTGTTTAAGATTAAGATACCGTAAGTATGGAAGTAGAGCTTGAAGCCGAAACCCTCTTGGAGGCTCATGGGACTTAGTAAGCAGGGTTATACGTACCTTCATAACTGGGGTTTAAACTGATTATAAATATAGTTCCCTTATGCGGGACCCAAGTTACAAAGTCTCATGAACCTTTAAGTTCATCCTGAACCCCAAACCCCTAACGGAACCCTTTAAGGGAACCCTATTCTAGACCCCTATAGCACCCTTTCAAGGAAGCCCTTCTAACCCTAGTTACTAAGTCCAATGAACTTTTAAGCCTGACTCTGAACCCTAAACCCAAAGTCCCATGAACCTTTAACTTAGTGGCTGAGTATCCTAGCCCAAAAAAGGTTAACCTTTTCAATTATGGTAGGGTTATATAAACCCCAAAAGGTTAAAGGTTACCTACTCAGCTACTAAGTTAAACTTGTTCGACCTGACACCTGAAAGACTCGAGACGGGCCTCCAGCAGTAAAGACCAAAGCACGGTTTAGGGCAGGGGTTCAGGGTTTGGGTTTAGGGGTTCAGGGGTTAGGGGTTCAGGAGTTTTAAAGTTTTAAGTTTAGGGTTTAGGGTTTAGGGTTTGGGGTTTAGGGTTTGGGGTTTACTTGGGCATCCAAAAACCTACTGTTCCAGGGGTTAGACCCTCATAACCTGCTATTTTGTAGGGTTTGGGGACACAGGTAGGGTTTGGGGTTTAGTGTTTAGGGTTTGAACCTCGCAGAAAAACTCGTTAGTCAAGGAAGACAGCTCTTGGGAAGGCCTATAGCAACAAAACCCCTTGCCGAACCCTTGCCAAAAGCGCTTAATGTAGGGGCCTTAATGATTAGAACAGGGTTCTGGTGTAGATTTCGATTGATATGGCTCGAATCAGAAACCCTATGGACGTAACCCTAAACCCTAAACCTTACTAAACCGCACAAACCCGAAGTACCGAAACCTTACCAAACTAAAGCCCGAAACCCTAAACCCCAATTCTTCAAGCCACGCTGGCAAAAACTTACTTAAACCCCACACCCTAAGACCCTAAACCTTAAACCCTATCGATCCCCTCAAGGCATCCTTATAAATCCCTTTAAAGGCACCCTTATAGCTCGCTTTTAAACCCTAAAGCCCAAACCCACGAAACCCTGAACTCTGAGTCCGGGGCCATGAAACTCGTGTTGTGGGTTGCCTCCTGGGCGGCGTAGGGTTTGAGGGTTTAGGGGTTAAGGGTTTAGGGGTTTAGGGTTTAGGGTTGAGGGTTTAGGGCTTAAGGTTTAGGGGTTTAGGGGGTAAGGTTTAGGGGTTTAGGGTTTAGGGTTAGGTTTAAGAATCTAAACCGTGAGCCCTACGTTACATCTTGAACCTTAGACCCTAAAAGGGGGTCAGGGGTCGACACCCTGTAGAAAAGAGACCTTAAAGCATACACGGTTTAGGGTTTAGGGTAATTATAGGGCTTAGGGTTTAGTAAACCCTGAACCGCTACTATTGAAGGCTATGGTACCTTTGAAGGAACCCAAACCCCTAAACCTCACCCCCTAAACCCCTAAACCTTAAGCCCTAAACCCTAAACCCTAAACCCTATTCTCAGAGTCTCAAGAGGCGAGCTGCCCCAACCAGGTTGCCTGCTTCGTCGTACTCACGGAACCTCGGAACGCGGGTTTTAGGGGTTTAGGGGGTAGGGGGTTTAGGGTTTAGAGGTGACGGTTCAGGATTTGGGCTTGGGGTTTCTGGCTGAGGGTTTAGGTTTGGGGGTTTAGGGGTTTAGGGCTTAGGTTTGTGTGCTCTTTTCAAATTTCATGTGCAGCTAGGGTATTATTTTAGAGTTAGAGTTTAGGGTTTACGGTGATAGTCATGGGTCCTCGAGGGCCCTAACCCTAAACTTGCCAGGAACCCGCATCCCAATGCCTTCTAGTACCTAAAACCGCTAAAACCCCACACTCCGAGCCCTAAACCCCAAACCCAAATCCTGAACCGTCACCTCTAAACCCTAAACCCCCTACCCCCCAAAACCCCTAAAACCCTAAGCCCTAAACCCCTAAACCCCCAAACCTAAACCCTAAGCCAGAAACCCCAAACCCAAATCCTGAACCGTCACCTCTAAACCCTAAACCCCCTACCCCCTAGGGCTTTAGGGGTTTAGGGGGTAGGGGGTTTAGGGTTTAGAGGTGACGGTTCAGGATTTGGGCTTGGGGTTTCTGGGTTTAGGGGTTTAGGGCTTAGGGTTTTAGGGGCCCTAAACCCCTACACCCCCAAACCTAGACCCTAAGCCAGAAACCCCAAACCTAAATCCGAAACTGTCAAGCTTCAATCTCAAAACTCTCGAAACTTTGATGCCTCCAAGGATTAACCATCCCTAATATATGGGTGGTTGTCAAAATTATGGTCCCTTTTTCGGTACCCTAAATATCAGGTGCCGTACTATATTAGGGACCCAAAAAGGGACCATAATTTTGACAACCACCCTTATGGACCCTTATTTTGCCATTGCCCACTTACCTTGATCCCGCCTTGGAGCCCAAACCCCAAACCCCGAACCCAAATCCTAGAACCTCAATCTTGAAATTTTAAGCCCTCGACACTTGGGCCGAGACACTCAGAGCCTTATCAACAACCACGGTTTAGGGTTTAGGGTTTAGGGTTAGGGTTTAGGGCTTACAGAGCCCTCATAGACCCCATCCCGAACCCTGACGGCACCTCTAAACCCTAAACTCCCTACACCCTACACCCCTAGACCCTAAGCCCTAAACCCCTAAACCCCAAATCTAAACCCTAAACCAGAAACCCCAAACCCCTGAACCCTATAGATCCCTTTAAAGGAGCCCTTCTAGAGCCCTTTGAAGGAACCCTTATAGATCCCCTTAAAGTCATGAAGGCCGGGGCCGAGACAGCAGTCGCGTCGCCAGCGTTTCCTCCGGGTCGCTGACGTAGGTGGTGGAGGCGAAGACCAGGCCTCACCCAGAGACTCCAATATCCCTTTAAAGGGATCTCTAAGTTTAGGGTTTAGGGTTTAGGGGTCTAAGCGTTCCTTTAAAGGGATCTATAAGGGTTCTTTTAAAGGGATCTGTAAGCGTTCCTTTAAAGGGATCTATAAAGGGTTCCTTTGAAGGGATCTATACGGGTTCCTTTAAAGGGATCTATAAGGGTTCCTTTAAAGGGATCTATAGGGTTCCTTTACGGGGGTCGACAGGGTTTAGGGGTTCAGGGTTTAGGGTTTAGGGGTTTAGAGCTTGAAGGGTTTAGGCTTTGTAGTGTTTAGGGCTTAGGGCTTAGGGCTTGTAGGGTGTAGGGTTTAGGGTTTAGGCCGCCACCAAGATTTGGCCTTGCTTCCACGGGCTTTGGACAAAGTCTCGACAGCATGAGACCGACGGTTGATGGACAAAATCCTGCATTACCCATAATAAGGAATATACCATAATTCCCATAGTTTAGGGTCCTTAAGGTCATGCAGGATTTTGTCCATCAACCGGACCTCGCCGAACCAGATGTGCAAAGCGGCGGAGGCATGTGGACGAATGGTCCCTGGACCGCAAAAAAATGCGACGCCTTGGCTTCGAGCATCGGAGACCACTGCATGGGACGCATGGCAAAACTAAGGCCAACAAGCCAACTATAACGAACACATGGGCCAGTGCCAAAAAAGGCATGGTGACCGTCTAAGCCTAATCCCAACCTCCCCTGACTAAACCCTATCCCTAAACCCCCCTAAACCCCAAACCCTAAACCCCAAACCCTAAACGCCCTAAACCCCTAAACCCTACAGTCCCTCAACCTCACGGAGTCTAAGGATGCTCCTTGCTTCGGGCTTTGGGGAAAAGAAACTCGAACTGCTCTGGGCCGGAAACCCCGAATTCAGCTAAGGCTCATGGGACTCAGTATCTTAAAGGGCTCCGGAAAACCTTGTTTACTAAGTCCCCATATGAACCTTTAAGTACGATCCCGATGGTTGGGTGAGCCCGAAACCCTAATTGGGATGGTTGGCGTGGTTGGGGCGGGACTACATGCAGACGCAAGGGTCTGCGGCCCTTAAGGCAAGAGGAATTTCAAACTTAGGGTTTAAGGTTAGGGGTTGGGAGCTACATGAGACCCCGAACACTACATCCTCAACCCTAAGCCCTCAACCCAACCTCCAGGGCGCTAAACCCAAAAACCTAAGCCCTAAACTTAAAACCTAAACCACAATCTGCACGAGCCCGGAGCTTTCAAACAGCGGTACCTTTTGACTTCAATATAAGGCCTGAATGATGAGAATATTGTGTGAAGACATTCTGTACAACAGTAATATAGGAAGTGAAAAGTAAGGGATGGTCATGGTCTTACTCACAATGGTACTAAGTAGTACTAGCATGTTTTCCTCCTCTTTTTGAAGCTGTCTGGGAGTTTCCGAAAATTAGGGGTACCTTATTTTGGGGTCCTTATAATAAGGATCCTACTATTTAGGGTACTAGATTAGGGTCCCCTATTTTCGGAAACTCCCGTCGGGCAATGAAATGACGAGGCCCACGCGGCCATCCACGGGATCCCGTCGGGTGTGAGCTAGCCACTTCTCTCCTGGCACCGTTTGGGTTCAGGGCTGGTTTAGGGTTAAGGGTTTAGGGTTTAGGGTTTAGGGGTTTAGGGGGTTTAGCGGGTTTAGGGTTTAGGGTTTAGGGGTTTAGGTTTTAGGGTTGTGGGTTTTAGGATTTCGGATTTAGAATCCAGGAAACCCAAAGCCCTTATACCCAGAGGCTCCAGTATCCCTTTAAAGGGAGCTTTCGGGGTTCCTTTTTAGGTTCCGATAAGGAGCTCTATAGGGTTTAGGGTTTAGGGGAACTCCCATAGTCCTTAGTAAGTCATATCAGGGATCCTACTATAATTTGTTTAGGGTTTAGGGTTTAGGGATCCAAAAAGTAGATCCCTTAAGGGGGGTTCCTATGAAGTGCCCTTTAGTAGCTAGTTTCCCAAATTAGGGGATCTACTTTTTAGATCCTCCCGGGGGTCTGGGTTAAGGGCTATTGCATTTCGCTCGGCGTCATCTGCAATGGCCATCCAGTCGGGGTCTGCACCGCCTGCGCCTCTGCTTCATCGGCAGCACGAGCACTGCTCCGCCCAGCGTCCTACCTACCCAGAGATCCCAATAACCCTTAATTAAGGAATATACCTTAAATCATACGTAATATTAAGGCCTCTATACTTTGAGGTATATTCCTTAATTAAGGGGCATTGGGTTCTCTGGGTACTCAGCCTCGTAGGATATGTCGTGGATGATAGCGACTCCGGACGAAAACCCCAGCGAACGAATCGCCCGTCGATCGCCTGCACCGCCGGAGCACCATGTTCACTGGACCTCCATTCCCTGTGCCCGGTGCTGTTCAAGCCCTGCATGAATAACTGCTTGTCCCAACATCGAGTACTTGGAAGCCCTTTTGACTTAGTAAGTAGGGTTAGTAAGGTGGGTTATGGGGGATTATAATAGGGTTTCTAAGGGATACTAAGTAGACTTACTAAGTCAAAAGGGCCTCCAAGTAGGGTGCTCCAAGAGAAGGAGATCTCGAGTAAAATCAACCAGGGCTTCCCCCAGGCAAAGATGCAAGGCTGTGGATCCACGTCGCCAGTGGCTTGGCGTCCTCTTCGTTGCGAACACAATACTAGCCCTAAACCCTAAACCCCCTAAACCCTAAACCCCTAAACCCTAAACACTAAACCCCGAAGCCTTTCTCGTCCCCAGAGTCGCTGGGTAGATCCCTTCAAGGAGCCCTAGTCTTGGCTGACTTCTGAACCCTCATAAAACCGTAGACCCTTGAATATCTCTACACCCTAAACCCCTAAACCCTTTCAACGAACCCTCATAACTACCTTTTAAGGAACCGTTGTAGAAGCCTTTAAAGGACCCCTAAACTTGGCTGACTTCTGAACCCCTCCTAAAAGTTAAACGTTTAGCCTCCTTGTTATAGTTCAAAAACAACCCCAAGAAGTTAAAGTCCTAAGAGCCAACCAGAAGAACGCCAAGTGGTGGTTACTTAGCCCCATGAACCTCCCAAGTATCGCAGATGTTCCACAAGGTTTTTTAGGGTTTGAGGCTTGAGGCTTTAGGGTTTATTTAGGGCTTTAGGGTTTATTTAACGCTTTAGGGTTTAGGGTTTTTAGGGTTTAAGGCTTTACGGTTTCGGGTCTTATACCACGAGGCCTTTGACCATGAATCTTGCTTAATGGGGCTTAAGGTTTAGGGCTTACCCATGATGCGGGGATAGTAACTAGCCAGCTAAGGTAGACCGGAAGATCTGGGAACAAACGCTGCAAATCCCTACAAAACTACAAATCCCTACTTGGAGGTTCATGGGCCATTGTAAGTACAGCTACAAGTACTTTAACTGGCATTATAAGTACATATAAGTGTAGTTGCCTCAGGTATAACCCTAGGTACTGAATCCCATGAACCTCTATGTACGAAAACACAAGATCCTCTGAATGCCCTGCTGAAAATCCTACAAGCCCCTTCACTCCCAGCCCAAACCTTACGCTCTCAACCCCACACCCTAAACCCTAAACCCTAAAGAGCCCGAAGACCCTCAATCCTTCAACCCTCCCGTTTCAGGGTTTAGGGTACCCAGAGACTCCAATATCCCTTACTTAGAGGAATATACCTTCAATTATCGTAGGATCCCTAATATGATTTGAGGAATATTCCTTAATTACGGGATATTGGAGTCTCTGGGTATGGGGGTTAGGGGTCTAAAGGGTTTAAGTCTTAACCCAGAGACTAAGGCCCTGAGACCCAA
This sequence comes from Symbiodinium sp. clade A Y106, assembly GCA_003297005.1. Taxonomy (NCBI): domain Eukaryota; class Dinophyceae; order Suessiales; family Symbiodiniaceae; genus Symbiodinium; species Symbiodinium sp. clade A. The sequence continues at coordinate 78,309 of BGNK01002933.1, forward strand.
AACCCTCAACCTTGAAAATCCCAAACACTCCGAGTAGTACTGCAACAGAACCCAATTTTCGGAACAATCCCGCAGAAAAAACCCTTAAATAGAAGCCTGTTTAGCAAGCCTTCAACTCACTCCGGAGCTCCGTAAACACTGAACCGTCAAAAACATCCCGCTCCACAGTGCCCTAGCCGCAGCCCTTAACCCCAAACCCTAAATCCCTTAATCCTAAACACCCTAACCCCTCAACCTGAAACCCCTAAACCTGAAACCCCTAAAGCCTGAATCCCTGAAGGAACCCGAATGCCCGAAGGAACAACGAAGCGCGCCTGCCAAGCCCTCGTAGTCCGCCGGACCCAATGTCTCGAGGCTTTCGGCGTCCTTCGCTCACTCAGAGGGTCCAGGTTGGGTACTGCCCCCATACAGTAACAGTCTATAATAGGGCTACTATTAAGGGCCTAATATATCTATATTATGAAAATTATCCAACTGTTACTGAGTGGGGGCATCACCCAAGGTCCAGGAACCCAGATAACAGCACGCTCATAGTATCCCTATAGAATCCTTCAAGGGACGCTTATAGCACCGCTAAGATATTACTATTAATTATGGACTTAGACCCCAAACGACCATTCTGATCATGGTTTCGCGGGGCCCAATTCCATAGTAGTATATACGGAAGCTCTGCGTTAGGAATTGCTATCGGGTTCTGGTCTGAGGCTCTGGGACGTTTGGTTCCACGTCTTTGGGCTCTTTGGGCAACTCTTCAGCTCTTCATTCTAAATCCCAAAATCGCTAAACCCTAAACCCTAAACCCTCAACCTTCATTCTAAATCCCAAACACCCTAAACCCTAAACCCTCTACCTTCGTTCTAAATCCCAAAAACCCTAAACCCTAAACCCTCAACCCTCATTCTAAATCCCAAAAAAACTTAGAAAGCCTTACCAAAATCAGCAAACCCCAAGCCGGGTGTTTGCAAGGAGACCATCCAGAGTTCGAAGTCATACGCCCAGAAACTCCAACCCAGACCCCCGGTAGGATCTAAAAAGTAGATCCCCTAATTTGGCACCTCAAGGGTACTTTATAGGAACCCCCTTAAGGGATCTACTTTTTGGATCCTCCCGGGGGTCTGGGAATATCCTATAGTTAAGGTTGATACCTTAAATTAGAGTAGGACCCCTAATATGGTTTAAGGCATATTCCTGAATTAGGGGATAGTGGAGTTTGTGAGCATGCAGACTTGCACATCTATGCACATCAACATCAAGACCTGCACAAATACATGCATGCATGCATGCATGCATACGTACATACATAAAGCCACAGACCCTAAGCACTAAACCTCAAAGACAAACCCCCAAGGATCCCCCCTAAACTCGAGACCGTTCGTCACTAAACCCTGCAATCCCCAAAAATCCGAAACCCTCGCCCCTAAACCCCTAAACCCTAAACCCTAAACCTTACACCCAGCCTTAAACTGTTAAACCAAACCTTTATACTTGGAGGTTCATGGGACTTAGTAAGTAAGGTTAAACGTACCCTGATTGGGATTATAAGTACATATAAGTGTAGTTACCTTAATTATAACCCTAGTTACTCAGTCCCAAGAACCTTTAAGTAGCCTAGACCCTAAGCCCTAAAGCCTAAGCCTTAAGCTCTTAAACCCTAAACCCTGAACCCGAGACCCCTAGCAAACAACCCTAAATGATGTTACTTGGCTGACTTCTGAACCCCTCCTAAACGTTAAACTTTTAGCCTCCTTATTATAGTTCATATAGAAACCCAAAAAGCTAAAGTCCTAAGAGCCAACCAGAAGAACGTCAAGTGATGTTAGGTTTTCACTACTAGTCTTGTAACACTCGCCAGAACCTGTACAAACCCTGAAGCCCTCAAACCCCAAAGAAACTGACAACAGAGGCCTAAACCCAAAGCCGAGAAATTAAAGCCCTGAAACCCTCAACCCAAAAAAGCACTAACAAGACCCTGCATCCCGTAGAACCCCCGAAATTCCCACAAACCCCTCACAGCAAACACTACCTTGATAAAAGCCTTAAGAACCCAAGGAGCCAGGGCCATCGGGGTATCGTTGTCACCTGCCACTTCTTGGCTGACTTCTGAACCCCTCCAAAAAGTTAAATTTTTAGCCTCCTTATTATGGTTCATATAGAAACCTAAAAAGTTATAAAGTCCTAAGAGCCAACCAGAAGAACGCCAAGACTTGGTGAGGGTTCAGGGTTCAGGGCTTGCTCCATTCAGGATCACTCTTAACCTAAACCTATACGGAACTTAGACCAAAAGCAAAAAAATAGAAGTGTAGCTGTTTCTTAAGAGTTATTTATAAGTACGTACCCCTAAGAAACCCTCAACCTCAGGGGCCCGCTTAAGGGTTCCATATTTAGGGTTTAGGGTTTAGGGGGTTTAGGGCTTAAGGAAGCCATAAACAACAAAAGCAAAATTACAAAAACAAGCACTCAGTTTCTCAAAGGTTCTGCAGGGGTTGCCTCGTACCACAAAATCTTCAGGGCTAACACTGGAAATCATGGGACTTAGTAACTAGGGTTATAAACGTGGCAACCATTCTTATAGATACTTAAAGTCCCAGTTAAGGTAGTCATAACCATTAAGGCCCTGATATCGTAGTAATAGTACCTCTATAGTCTCCCTCTAAAATCCTACAGCGTTAATGCTAGATCCCGAGACTCTAGAATCCCCAAACCCTAAACCATAAAGCCAGGGGTTCCATAGGGATCTATAGGGTTTAGGATTTAGGGTTTAGGGTTAGACTGACCCAATAAAGGCCAGGATATCGCTGTAACTGCTTACAGTAGAAGCCAGAAAGTTGGAACATGGCTTTAGGAGGATTAGTGCTAGGATTCCTTAAAATTTACCTTAAGGGCACGAGGATAATGATGTTCCAACTTTCTAGCTACTACTATAAACCATAAAGCCCTCAAACACTCTCTTCTTCAACAACCCGGCCCCAAAAAGTTCAAACTTTTTGAGATATAGAGCTAGTATATAAAGCCAAAAAGTTTAAAGTTCCCCCGTTGACTATCTAAGAGTAACAAGGCTGAGGTTCAGAGTGGACCCTGAACCAAACCCGAAACGCTGTTGAAGCTTGGTAGAAGATTCCCAGAAGGTGCTTTCCGAAAATAAGGGGACCCTAATATAGTACCCTAAATAGCAGGATCCTTCTTATAAGGACCCCAAAATACAGCACCCCTAATTTTCGGAAACTCCCAGAAGGGTGTTTCTACTGCATTGTTTGCAAGGCGGGGGTTGGTCTGCGGGGCTTCGTAAAGTCGTAAAATGACGGTGGTCTTTTAACGAGTTTTAGGGTTTAGGGTTTAGGGCTTAGGGTGAAACCATGAGCCCCACGCCTATAACCGTTCAACGCAAGGTCGAAGGTCAAACATGAGCAACTTCAAGGTTAGGCATCATGGGGCTGCAGAGTCCAGGCTAATATTAAAAGCATCATCCTAGGGTTCAAGGCTCTTTTCTGGTCTATATCACGGTCTATGTTGAGGTTGTTGAGGAGTCTTCCAACGAAGAGCCGGGCAAAGATGGCCTGTGAAAGGAGATGGCTCTTTGGTCATCCCGCGACGGGGTGCTCCGATGGGCGTAAGTATCACGTGGCCAGTATTAAACTCCCTGACACAGTTTTGGGCCAGCAGGGCGGGAAAACCAGGAAGATAACGGGGCCACGGAGGACTGCCACTCAAGGAGATGACGCCCTAGCCTTCCTACCTGCACGCGTTTGGACAAGACAGTGAGCTCCAGACGAAGCTTGGAGTGCAGTGCGATGCGACTTCCCACAGGCAAGGCCTGTGGTTGCGGAAAGCAGCAATTGCTGTGTAGATGCTGCGAGCCTGAATCCACGCGACGAGGGTTTCGAGGTGCGGTTCATTGGAGAACCGGGGCCGCGAACATCTCCTGTGCGCCGTCAAAGCAGCTATCCATGGCCATCGCCATTTCTCCCAAGGAGGCACAATTTTCTGAAGGGGTAAACTCAGGTACGTACATGGCTTAAACTCTCGACGTGCTACCGGTGCTTTAACACAAACCCTAAGATTTGTGTTGGTGGCTCAGGGTTCTACCACCCTGAGGCCGTGCAGGAGGTTCATGATAAAGCACAATACTTGGAGGCTCGGGGGACGTAGTAAGCGGATTATAATTGGGGTGATAATCCCCTAAGTGGGATTATCCTAAATGTAACCTCACTTATAGCCTTACTTACTAAGTCCCTTGTGCCTTTAAGTAGCTACAGTGCAAATGACCGGACCAATGACGATAGCACAGTGGCAACACAAACAGCCACCTCCAAAAAACATGTTATACCCTAAACACCACAAGCCCTGAGGCCTTAAACCTAAATCCTGAACCTTAGAACTGTAAAATCAACCCCCAAACCCTTAACCCTCAACCCCAAACTCAACTCCGTAGATCAACATCCTATAAAGCCAGTTCTACACATATACATAAAAAAAGAAATGGCTACAAGCTTCATAAAGACAACCTGCCTGCCTACACCCCCAAGAAGGGGAAGCCTTGGATGACCCGTTAACCGCCCCAAAAGGAACCCAAAAAGGACCCGTCAGAGGGCATCGAAGAACCTCGTAAAACGCTCTACCCCAAACCCTAAGCCCCCAAAAACCTAGTGCCCGCAAACACTCCAGCCTAAACCCTGAACCCAACACCCCAAAACCTGAAACTCTAAAACCCAAAACCCTAAACCCTAAACCTGAAACTATAAAACCCAAAATCGTAAGCCCAAAACCTGAAACTCTGAAACCCAAAGCCTAAACCCAAAAAAGGCCTGAGCACAGCAGCACCTGCGCTCCTTCCGCAGAAGGCGGCCACGGCCTCACCGCAGTGACAAAGCTTCGAGGTTCCTGTTTTTCAAGGGTTCCTTTAGGGTTACCCTTTAGGGTTTAGGGTTTAGGGTGTAGGCTTCAGGGTTTAGGGTTTAGGGTTGAGGGTTTAGGGTTGAGGGTCATAAGGGTTTAGGGTTGAGGGTTTAAGGTTTAGGGTTATTACCCGGAGGGTCCATGTATACTACCATCATGGAATTCGGTCGCCCAAAACCATGATCAGGATGGTCTGTTGGGGTCTAATTACATAATAGCAGTATCTTTGACCCTCTGGGTTATAATGGGGTCCTCTAAGGGTTCCTTTACAGGGGCATGGGCTTCAGGTTTGTGGTTTAACTAGGGTTTAATAGGGCCCCAAAAAAGCACATAAGCAAAACTTAGGATAGGGATATCCCATATAAACTCCCTTGTAATAAAGCCCAATAAGGTAGGGATATCCCCATAAAATGCTTATGCTTATGTGCTTTTTGCGCCCTAATTTAAGGCTTCAGGGTTTAGGGTCGCATGAGGCTTTGGGCGGCTTTGGGGGTTTCAGGCGTCTTCGTGCGTAGCGGCAGATAATTTAATGTAGGAACCTGATTAAGAAACCTTGGGCCTTTATTAGGGTTCCTTATAGATCCCTTTAAGGACCCCTTACGTATATTCCTCAAATAAAGGGATAAAATAGGAACCTGATGAAGAAACCTTGGGCCTTTATTAGGGTTAATCCTAATTACTATATTTGGGGTTGTAGGCCCAGGGTTTCTTAGTCAGGTTCCTACATTACTCTATGCTCAGGCGGCGCCACCTTACACCAAGGTGCTTGGGTGGCGACAAGCCTTGCATCAAGCGACTTTCTGCATTTTGACAGAACCCGATGAAGCCAAAAGCTCTTGTTCCGCACCGACGGTGATGATACCACAGTCCAGTACCCAAAGCATGTTCTGTCAAGGTTTAGTTTAGTGCTTACAACCTCAATTTCCACACAACGTCGTCTATTGAAATCGCCACTGTGACCACTTACCTTGAAATCGCCACTGTGACCACTAACCTTCCCGAAACCCTAAACTTTAATCCCCAAACCCTTAAACCCTAAAACACCTGAACCCCTAAACCCTTAAACCCCAAGACCCTTAAACGCTCAAACCGTTAGCAGTTAAACCCCGTAAACCCTGAAACCCTCAAACCCTAAACCCTGGCCGGGCCTCCTGGCGTTGCCCTTCTTAGGCGGGGTCAGGGCTGCTAAAGAAGAGCTCGGAAGAGGGTTTAGATCCTAAGCCCCAAAACGAAAAACTACCCTAAACCTTTCTCATCTCCGCATCCAGGAAAAACCCTACTGATCTCTTACCTCAAGCAACAGTCGCTTCTTGCTCACCTGATGCTTCGGCTGGTTCCATAGTAACTTCAACCGACCTACGAACTCCACGCTGTAATTCTGTGTAGTCTCAACCAAGGTTTTAAACGCTGAGTTTGAGAACATAACTTCGTCGTTTTTCTTATTCATTTCATTAGATTCAGTGGCGTAGGCAAGAACATAGGCACTCACAAGCTCCACTTTCGCACGAAGGCAATGTTGAACTGCGCACTCCAACATCTCCATCTCGCCGAAGATGACAAAGCAACTCTTCACCAACTTCGCTCCTGTAGGTGTTCCTGAAGATTGTTTGAAAATGGTTTGAAGCTGTGCCAACGTATCGTCGTCAAGGACGCTGATGGCGTTTGAAAGGACTTGCTCGCCACAGCTTTCAGTGCTTCGTGGATTGCTTCAACTGTTTTCTCCTATTCTGCGACTTGCATTTAGGAGCAAAAGGCATTCAAGGAGTGCTTTCACATCAACTGGAACTCGTTGCCCTCCTTGATGTGGAGAACCGTGTTGTCCTATAGAACCCATAAGGGAACCAACGCCCTAACCCCCAAACCTTAAACCCTCAAACCCCAAAAACCCTCAACCCTTAAACCCTAAACTTCAACCCCAAAACCCCTTATAACCCTAAACCCTAGACTGTATAAACCCTAAACCGCACCTTTTCACGAAGAAAAGGGGTCGCCTGACGGTGAGGTTGGCGGTTTCGCGGCTCCTGGGAGACAAGGCCTCAGTCGGACGGCGACGGTTTAGGGTTTAGGGTTTAGGGTTTAGGGGAAAACCCATCAGTTAATGCGTAACAGAAGGGCCTAAACAATTACAAACATTCTTGATATTCCTTACTATAGTCATAGTATAATATACCCCAAGACCCTGTCCTAATTATTCAGGCTCCTATAGAAGGGTTTAAGGTTCAGGGCTTCAGGTTAAGGGCTTAGGGTTTAGGGTTTAAATCCCTACTTGGAGGTTCATGAGACTGACTAAGTACAGTTGTACGTACCTTGATTGGGGTTACACAAGTAAATATCAGTATAGTCAGCTGGTTTATAACCCTAGTTTCTAAGTCCCATGAACCTTTAAGTACAACAAAACCCATCAATCAATTAAGGCCTAGGGTTTCAGGCTCGGGTTCAGGGCTGAGGCTTAGGGTTTAGGGTTTAGGGTTAAGATTCTCGTGTTTAAGGAAACGGGTTAAAGGAATGATTAGAGTTCAAGACTTAGTTGCTGCGTTCATAAGCCCCCAAAAGTGTACACTTTCAGTTTTATAGTGGGTAATATTATCCCAAAAAGTGCAAAGCGTATCCACTCAGCTACTAAGAAGAAATAGGTTTAGGGCCTCAGTCGGCTGTGGAGGCAGCTGGTGTTGTTCAGGTTGAGGGTTACCCCGAATCCCCCACGAAGCGTGTCGCATGCCTAAGGGAATTGCGGTCTCCATTAAACCCCAACAATGCCGGGCAACAGCTGGCAAAACGCCACTGCTCTTCAAACGAATCTGTCCGGCATGGTCCATATGAGCTTGTGCGCACGGTTGAGATGCTCAGTGATATGACTACATGACATGTATTGACCACACAGGCAGCAGCGAGATTCAAGTTCCTGGCGCATGCCGGGAAACCTGGGTTCTTGACACGGACGGATTTAATTTAAACTACCATAATAATGAGAAACCATCTTAAACAAGAGCCCAGTCCTAGCAAACTGTCCCGGTCCACCGCGCAGGCACCACCTGTTTGCATCTTTGCATGAGGTCGTCGAGGTCGGGATGTCGGATGCTTGTGGGTTAGGGGTTCTAGGGCTGAGGACAAAACCATGAACCTGGGACCCCAAACCCCGAAACTGAAACTCTAAGCCCCTAAGCACCCTGAACCCTAAACCTTAGGCACCTATAAGCACTCGAAAGCCTTCAACCCTTGCCGGGGAACGTTGAGCAAGCCGAAGGGGAGGTCAAAATCCACCACGTTGGAGAAGACACCTACTACCGGTTTGGTGTTTAGGATTTAGGGAAAAGGAGGAGCATGCCTACTGCCGTTTGAGGCTTTAACAATTAGAACGTGGCTTTCGTGCGGTTTTACTGGGTTTTGATAGGGTCTTAAAACGCCGTCCCAGAGGGTCCGTATGTACGACTATTATGGAACTAGGTGCCCCAAACCATGATCATGATGGTCTTTCGTTGTCTAATTCCACAATAGCAGCATCTTTGCACCCTTTGGGTTTTCATGGGTTTGTGAAGGTTTCATGTTCATTGTCAGGCTCGAGGGTGTAGGCTACTTCAGGGTTAGGGTGTAGGGGTTTAGGGGTTCAGGGTTTAGGGTGTCGGGCTTAGGAGGTGGGAAAGGTTGGAGGTGAACTCCCTAAACCCTTAATCGTAATACTGCCTTGCAGAAAGTTCGATAGAGACTCTATCGAACTTTCTGCAAGGCAGTATAAAACTCTGAGCTGTTGGGGTTCGAGCCTCAGCGTGGCCCCTGGGTCTCCTCTTGGAAGTAACCGCCTCGTGGTAGGAGCTGGAAGGTTAGGGACAGCTAGCACTAATGACTTCCTTGGCTTTTGTTGCTTGTTTGGCGATTCTTTATTTCATCACTGGGGCTGTTCCTCCCAGCTTCGGTGAATCTTGTTGGTGCTGTGAACCGGG
>BGNK01002934.1:0-87113 GCA_003297005.1 Symbiodinium sp. clade A Y106
GTTTAGGGTTATAGGGTTTAGGGTTATAGGGTTATAGGGTTCAGGGTTATAGGGTTATAGGGTTATAGGGTTATAGGGTTTAGGGTTTTAGGGTTATAGGGTTTAGGGTTATAGGGTTCGGCAGCTCCGGATCGAGCAGTTTCAGTCCAGCTTACAAGAAGACCAAGGGACCACGGGACCAAAGGACCACGGGACCAGAGGACCACGGGACCAGAGGACCAGGGGACCAAAGGACCACGGGACCAGAGGACCACGGGACCAGAGGACCAGGGGACCAAAGGACCAGGGGACCAAGGGGACAGAAAAAAAAAAGGGAGCAAAAAAAAAAAAAAAGGAGTGAAAAAATACGCCCTCCGTTTAGGGTTATCGAAGCTACACCAGTGCGATGCAGTGCGCAATAACTCCAGGGCATACCGGAGTACAGATAATCACACGAGGTGGTGTACGATGAGTCATGCTACATCATATCATGTGATGTCGCCCAACATGAGAAAAATTAGAATCTGGTGTGATTCGGTAGGGAAAATGACGCGACCTGAAACAACGTGGCATCATATAAAAAGGCACAAACTCGACTAGACTTGATACGTTCCCGATATGTTTCGACAGCGAGAAACACCATCGGAACCCCACCTCGCTAAGCCAAGAGGGACTACGAGGTCCAAGGGATCCCAAACGAACAGAAACCCGAGACCATAATTAAGGGTTCCTGTAAGGTTCCTTTAAGGGTTCCTTTAACGGTTCCCTTGACGCTTTTTAAGGTTCCTTTAAACCTTGAGCTCTAAACTGTAAAACTTAAAGGACCTAAAACCCTGAGCCCTAAAGACCAGAACTACATTAAGCATTAAGGCCAAACTGTAAAGCCTGAAACCCTGAACCCAAAAACCTTAAACCCGAAGTCCACCCCACTCTAAGTGTAGTCAGGCCACCAACCTGATACCGGAACGACTGCTTAGTTGCTGAGTTCATGGCGTAAAAAAGGTGTAAACTGACAGCTTTGCAACAAGTGTAAAGCGCACCCACTCAGCTACGAAGATTGTTCGGTAGAGGCTTCTGCATTGTTGCGGGCTGGCGCTTGGGATTTCTAGTTCAAGAGCCACAGGCAAGACGAAAACAAACTGCTGATCAGCATCTTAAACCCTAAACCTTAAAGGGGGCCCTATTATAGAACTGATCCCTATAGTACCGTTTAAAGGGACCCTATTCCAGAACCCTATATTACCCCTTCAAGGCTGAATCCAGACCCCAGAAACCTCTAACCACCTAAAGTGTTTATAAATCGGACTGAAACCGATCCAGCAACTGCAATTCTAAAAAGTCTGCGACCCCAAGCCAACAAAAGTCTCTTGGGCCCCAAAGCAGCCCAGCAATCTTTCCGAAACAAGCAGGTGGAGTGCAGATGGACGCGTATTATGATGGGGTCGTAATAATTTTGGGGCAGTGTAGTGTGTTTTCTGTAAGTGTAACGAATGTTGCTTCCAAGTTTCTGAGCCCCTGTACTCTATCACGTCAGTTCCAGCACCGAAACCAAAAACAGCTTCTTAACAGTGCGATCGCAACGTCCCTAAACCCTAAGCCCTAAACCCCAAAAAGAGATATGCTTTGGCTTTGGCAAACCCGCAATTCTGCCACGCATGGCTGCGGATCAGGTTTGGGGGCCGGGGCAGGAAACCAGAGCTGGGGTCGTGGAAGGGAGCCGAACTTAAGCTGTAATGGCAAACCTTGCGCTAAGTAGCTATTCTGAGTTCCTTGACCATGAAGGCCCTGAACCTTGTACAAAACTACCAAGGCTTCATACACATGTAAAACCTTGATGAAAACCCACATTCACCCTTCGCGAAACCGTTCGAACCTTTATATAATCCTAAACCCTAAACCCCAGAGAAGCATGCCCGGATCACCTACAATGACCAGAAGCATGTGGTCGATGAAGAACGTAGAAAGCCACTGCTCCTCTAGAGAAGATAACATCAAGGGCTCAGGGGGATAGAGTGTCTTTTTGGGATAGGGTTGAGGATTCAGGGTTTAGAGTTGGGTTTAGGATTCAGGGTTCAAGACTCCAGGTTCAGGTTTCGGAGTGGGGGATTCAGACCATGCCAACGACAAGCTCTCACACCAGTTAGGGTTTAGGGTTTAGGGTTTAGGGCCAAGGGTGTGGCTAGAAACCCTCGGCGGGTCAGCATGTGCGCAACACCAGAGCGGAAATGCCCTAAACGCTAAACCTAAAACACCAAACCCTAAACCCCTAAACCCAAATTCCTAAACGCCTAAGCCCCTAAACCCCTATGCGGCTGCAGCTACAGCTGCTGGCTCCGGGCTTACCAGGGATACACTTCCCGCACTCGGTCACCTAATATCGGGTTTGGGCAGCAGGGCTTAGGGCTTCAGTATATAGGGTTTAGGGTTTAGGGTTTTCCCTAAATTGCTACCAATACTCTTTTGGGGGTTCCTTAACATAGTGACGCTCAGGGTAATAGCGGGCCTATAGATAATTCACAATACTATTTTGGGGGTCCCTTATTGAAAAATGTGATATAATATTAAACCCCGACTTCTTGTCTGATCCCACCCCAAACCCTATCTTAAGTATTAGAGCCCCAATGTTACTCGTAGGACAGACCATGCACACACTTCCGCCGCAGACTTCCGAGGAAAGTTGATGAAACCCTAAACCTTGAATCCCTAGTTCCACAGTCTCCTCATACTTCTGGCACAGCAGCCACGCGATAGTTCTTTCTGAGCTCAGGGATTCTCTGGCTTCGGGGTTAGTGTTTAGTGGTTAGAGGTGTAATGTTTAGGGTTCAAGGATTAGGGTTTGGGGTTCAGGGTCTCAGTCTTGTTTTCAAGGATTAGGGTTTAGGGTTTAGGGCTTAGGGTTTTTTTTTGGGGGGGGTTTAGGGTTTAGGGCAAGTTTTTGCCCCCAGAATCGAGCTAGCACCTCCCTCATCATCCCAGAACCTCAGCACAAACCGTCCTCGAGCCGCAAGCAAATACTGCCAAACAGTGGGTCCCGGGAATGAGGGTGGGGCCTAAATGATATAGGGGCCTTAATAATTAGAAGAGGGTTCTGGGGCCCAACATACTATAAATATAGTAACGAACCCCCAAACTTAGTATTGGTGATGATTTAGGCCCCTATAGTAGCAAAAAGCAAGTCATGCTGGAATTATGTCGGATTCTCTGCTGCAATTGTATGATCCATGGGTGGCCAGACCGGGCCACAAGAACCGCGTCAAGCATCAAGCCGTAAACCCTAAAACCCCAAGCCAGGAGGCCCATTGAAACCCAGCGAGATGCGGGCAGGGTGTTGGGGACAAAAAGCGATAATATGGGGGGGCCTTTAATAATTAGAACACGGCCTTGGGCCTCATTATACTATAACTATAGAACCCCAGAATAGTATTGGTAATTACTTAGGCCCCTATATCACTGTTGCCAATGATTCCGACTCCACATGAACAGCACGGCGGTAGCTCTCAAACTGCAGTCGAGACACTGCACCAGTGGATGACACCTTCAGGCTTGTTCAGCCTCATGGACTGTCAGCAGACCGGGTTCTTAAGTGACCAAAATGAGGATCTGCAAAACCAAAAGATGGTATGGTTCGCTTGTTCTCGTAACTTAAGTTCCTTCACAAGAACCGAGAAAAGTAGACTCTACGCCTGTGGCGCAAGGATTTACATTCTTTCTTAAGGCGTCGCCAGATCCATCAACTACAAGTGAAATATTGGTTTCGGGTTCAGGGTTTAGGGTTCAGGCTTTTTTTGAGTTTAGGGTTCAGGGTTTTGGGTTTTGGGCTTAGGTTCCTGCCAGCAGTGGAAACAAGACCTTCAGTCCTAAACTCTACACCCTTAAACCCCCTACCCGTCACAACCCGACAGTCATGGTCTGAGAACGTCCCTGTCGCCGGTTAAAGGTTTAAGCCTTTCCGAAATGAGGAGCAGTACTGAGAAGGTAGTCTTCACACATGCTGCGTAGTTAGACAGTTTAAACCCCTACAGCCCGATCAGCCCGTAAACCCTTAATCCTCAGGCCTAAACTCTAAAACCCGAACCGCAAAGCCCTGGAAGAAACCAAACCCTAACCACCTAAACCCCATGACTCATAGCACCGAAACCCTCGAAATCCTATGAAGCTTGCAAAAACAACGACCCCTAAACCCTAAACCCCCAAACCCTGCACCCCTACCCCCTGGAACCCTAAACCCTGAACACTAAAGCCCAAACCCTGAACTCTAGACCCCTAAACCCCAAAAACCAAACCCCAAGCCCTAAACCGATAAACCCCTAAACTCCCAAACCATACACCCCTAAACCCGGACCCAAACTCCTCGACAAACCCCCAAACCCCTAAACCCTTAACCCCAAACCCTAAACCCTAAACCCCAGAGCCCAAGCCCCTAAACCCTGAACCCCAGGTGATTCACACATGTATTTATATACATATAATATAACATAATATAATATAATACACTATAGTATGATATATATATATATATGTACACACACAAACACATTTAACCTCTGGACCCCAAAACCCCTAAACCCTAAAGCCTGAACCCGAAGCCCCCAAACCCCTGAACCCCAAAACCCCAAGGCGAGTCGTGCGCTTGGGAGCTCTCGGTCGGAGACGCGCTCTTTGGCCACGTGAGGCTCCGGCTCCTGGGGCTCAAAGCTGGGATGTTTGGCTTTTTTTGAGGGTTTAGGGATTAGGGTTTAGGGATTAGGGTTTAGGGTTTAGGGATTAGGGTTTAGGGATTAGGGTTTAGGGATTAGGGATTAGGGTTTAGGGTTTAGGGATTAGGGTTTAGGGTGTGCCGAGCATACTTCCGTGGTAGGTGGTGTCGAAGGCAAGATACTCGACGAACGTCCGAGATCTTCAGAGTAAACGTGTTCCGTCACGAACGTGGAGCTCTAATTTTTCCCACCCCGAGAGGCCACCCAAACCTTTTGTACTAAGCTTAAGTCCTTAAGCGTTNGTAAACGTGTTCCGTCACGAACGTGGAGCTCTAATTTTTCCCACCCCGAGAGGCCACCCAAACCTTTTGTACTAAGCTTAAGTCCTTAAGCGTTTCCAATATAGAAGCATATGCACATGCTAGTGCAAGTGGTACTCGTCCAGTTTAAAGCAGGCAGAGGCGATGAGCCACACATCGACCACGTTCAGAGCAGGCACACGACAGCTTAGAGCAGCCACACGAAAACAATGGCCCTGTTTTGCTGCAGAGTATGATTCGACTTGGCTCGGGCACACAGGGACCCCGGATGGTTTAGAGCAGCCACACGAAAAGAACGGCCATGTTTTGCTGCAGAATGTGGCCCCGACCCGTTTGGGCACACACGAGCACTCGGAGGTCCATTTTTCCATCCTAAGACTCAGAACCCAGTTTAGAGCAGCCACACGAAAAGAACGGCCCTGTTTTGCTGCAGAATGTGGCCCCGACCCCTTTGGGCACACACGAGCACTCGAGGGTCCATTTTTTGATCCCCGTCTTAGCAGTGTATNGCCACACGAAAAGAACGGCCCTGTTTTGCTGCAGAATGTGGCCCCGACCCCTTTGGGCACACACGAGCACTCGAGGGTCCATTTTTTGATCCCCGTCTTAGCAGTGTATGTTTTAGGGTAAGGTAATATAATATGTCGTATTATATTGCCAGTACTGGCGTTTGAAGTATTAAGGAATACTGGTACACAGACAAGCACTTTACCTGTAAATGGCTGTAAGTATGTACCATAACTACCATTTACCTCTAGGTAAGACTAGAGAGTCATATGTGTACGTTCCGTACAAGGTGTGTTACGCTCCTGTACGTGAGAAGGCTTAAGCTGAGCATTCAGGCTTAAGCTTTTGAGTTTAGGGTTTAGGGATTAGGGATTACAGGGTTATAAACCCTATAACCCTATAGGGTTTAGGGTTCAGAAGCTCCGGATCGAGCAGTATCTAGTGCTCACTCTTTGGAACATGGAAAAACACCCACCCACCCAAATAATCCCAAAACATTAAGAAACACAAAGTTTTTCTATTATCCACGTCGGTAGAGTCCACCTTAAAGCCAACCCAAAGCCTTGAACCCTAAAGGCCGAACCTTAAATCCTAAACCCTAAAACCCAGATTGGCCGCTTTTTGGGTGAAGACCGGTCCCGATTAACCGCTTTTTGCAGGAACACAGGGACCACAGGTCCGATTGACCACTTTTTGCGGGAAGACCGGTCCCGATTGACCGCTTTTTTGCGGGAACACCGGTCCCGATTGACCGCTTTTTGCGGGAACATCGGTCCGGATTGACCGTTTTCGCAAAAACATGTAAATATGCGTAAGAAAGAGAAGGTTTAGGGATTTTAGGGTTTAGGGTTTGGGGTTTAGGGTTTCTTTAAGGGGTTCCTATTGGGGGGTATTATAGGGTTCCTGTAGAGGTTTGGGGCTGAGGGTTTAGGATTCTTGGGGCCCTCCAAGGGCTCCGAGTTGTTTTAGGGTTCCTTGCAGGATCCTTTAAGCATTCTCTTAAGGGTTCCTTTAAAGGGTTCCTTTAAGGAGTTCCTTTAAAGGGTTCCTTTAAGGAGTTCCTTGAAGGGGTTCCTTTAAGGGTTCCTTTAAAGGGTTCCTTTAAAGGGTTCCTGAAAGGGGTCTATAAGCTAGGGTTTAGGGTTTAGGGGCTCCATGCTGGGACTTTTGGATGTTCAAGATGTTGTAAAGGGTTCCTGTAGAGTGATGATGTCTATGTGCACGCATTTGCCTACTTGGCTGCTTGTGTGTGTGTGTATGTATGGACTGTAGTGTAATGTCATGTAGGGCGATGATGAAGGGACAATGTAGGGTATGCTAATTTATAACATGACGTATATAATATAACGTCATGCAATGCAACACAATGTATGTGCACATGCTAGCAGCAAGACAAACAGACAGACAGATGGATAGATAGACAGGCACAGAAGAAGTAGGGACGGCCACTGACAACCAACCGTCACCAATGCTAGCAGTTCCTCAGTCTCCTATGTTCCGACGCCTTCAATAACCTAAATCCTGATCTCCAGGCCTACATCCCGAACTCGTCAGGTAATAGCCCAAAATGCACCTCAAACCAGGAGACTCCAAACCTTAAGCCCCAACCCCTCAATCTGAAACATCGAGCCACAAACCCTAAAGCCCACATCCCCATTAGCATGGGGCAGCCGAGGTCGCGGCAAGAACTTGCCAGCACAGGTAATGGATGAGAAAAGTCTGCAAGATATGCTTGCCTCAGGTATGGCATGGAGGTCTGTGATTCAAGGGTTTTCCGTGGGATTTAGGATCTAGGAGTGAGTGCTGCAGGGCTTGAGATTTGCGCTGTTCGGAGTCTAGTGCTAAGTGTGCTGAATGTTAGGGGTCAATGATTCAGAAGCCAAGTGTCTGCAGCTCAACACCCTAAAGACTTTGTTGCCGACTCGCCCAATACTGTATGTAACGCTCCCTGAAGAACTCCGCGGCGGCTAATGGACAAAGGGGGGTCAGGAGCATGTTGGTCCTGCTACCAGAAATTGCTCAAGGCATCCTTCAGGATCAGAACTTTGTAGCTTGCACGGCCAAGGCCGAGCAAACAGCTAGACCTGCAACCTACAAGCCTTCAGCCCAAACCCAACTGAAAAACTAAAGCCATAAACTTAAAGCTCTGAAACCCTAAATTGCCACACCTCGATTCGCTGCAAACACCCGGGCTCCAAAAGACAACGAGCGAGCGGCCGCAAATGGCAAACGTCCAGTGTTTACCCACCTTGGCCGAAACATAGAGTCTGAAAAATGAGAGTAAGTTTTCTCGGTACACTAGACTATAACTACGTTGAGGATAGTACTACCCGTTGTTCAGCCTTCTATACTTCCAGGCTAACGACTGCGCCAAACGATTATGGCTCCTGTTTCTGTTGTTTCCGATGTGGGTTGCAGGACGATGGGCCGCTGAAGCCTTCGTCACATCTGTCTTTCTCCCAGGGCTTACAGGGTTTAGGGTTTCGGGATTTCAATTTAAGGTTTTCAAGCCATGAACATGAAACTCCGAGAATCTGTTACACCAGAACTTCTGCTCCATGACCGAACCAACATCAATGAACCAAAAACACCCAAAGCTTTGAACACCGAGCCTTAATGTTCTAAAGACTACTTCAATATACCAATGCCGAAATATCATGTAATCACCGATCACATACTATGACATACTATAGTATACCATCCCCCTGTTTGCCCAGACGAATCCAAAACCCTAAACCCATCAGCCTCTGAGCCGTCTGAACCTTCTAAAGGTTCATTTTTTGAGGCCTCTTTTCCAACTGGTGTACAGCGAGAATTCTTACCAGGAGTAGCCGATGTTGGGGCTTCGGTGCTTGTTTAGGGTTTAGGGTTTACCTTACACTCTAAACCCTAAACCCTGACGGAAACTCCCATAAATAGTTTCTTGAGCAGTGTACACCGTATAAGGTCGGGTGTTCCTTCCACGCGTCTGCTCCTAAACCCTGCAACCAGCCCGAAATCCGGAGCAAAAAACTTTCCAGAGCCCAAATCCCGGAAGATTTAAGGTTTGGGTTTTAGAGACTAAAGGTTAATGTCCACCAAGCCACTTTGGGTCGCTTTGTCTTGTTGTGAATGCGATGGTCCTCTCCAGGATCCGAAACAGACAACCCAAAGTTGCCAGGATTCGCCCCCAAACAGCAACAGAATCCCTACTGTAAAACTTTGTACCCCAAATCGGAACACCAAATCATCTTTTTTATGGGCTCTTATCCAACTGCAGATCCAGAAAGAATACTTGACCAGGTGGAGCCTGTGTTGGGGGCTCAGTTTGGAGAACGTTAGCCAGTCAACCCTTCTAAACCCCTGAGGCCCCTGTGCTTAACCTGTTGTCAAGCACTGCGACATCAAGCACTAGCTCTTGCAACCTCTCCGATAACCTAGAGAAGCAACACTGCCACGATCCCTTGTGCGGACCAAGCGATACTCAGTTTCGGCAAGCTTCCGAGGTCCACGGGCACAGCACGAAATCGGATGTAGGGTTCAGGGGTTTAGTGATTAGGGGTTTAGGGTTTAGGGCTTTAGGGTTTCGGGTTTAGGGTTTAGGGGTTTAGGGGATTAGGGTTTAGGGCTTAGGGCTTTAGGGTTTAGGGTTTAGGGTTTAGGGGTTTAGGGGTTTAGGGTTTAGAGTTTAGGGTTTAGGGTTTAGGGGTTTAGGGGTTTAGGGGTTTAGTGTTTTAGGGGTTTAGGGGTTTAGGGGTTTAGGGGTTTAGGGTTTAGGGCAACTCCAACCTCTAATCACAGTCCGCATCCTGACGAAACGTCGCCTGAGTCCTGGGCCCAGCAACCCACCCTGAACTGTCATCCTCCTAAACCCTTAACATAGCGGCCTTAATGATTAATTAGAATAGGGTTTTGGGGCCCATTATACAATAATTATACAAAATAGTATCGGTAATTATTCATAGCAACCCTAAACCCTAAACCCTACTGTGAACCCACACCGCGTTGTCCGTACAACCTATTGCCCCTGAAGTCCACCTTACCACCTGATCCAGAATGTGGGTTAGCCTCTCTAAATGGTCCCTTTTGGGGTCCTCTTTACAAGAGTGCCATACTCTTCGGGACCTAGACAGGGACCCGAATTTAGAGGACTACCCATGTACTATCAGCCTCTAAAGGTGATGTGTTGAAACCTGGGGAACATAACCCCCACTCTGAAGCTCTAAGTCCCTGAGAAACCTTAAACCGTTTAGGGTTTAGGGTTTAGGGGTTTAGGGGTTTAGGGATTTAGGGGTTTAGGGGTTTAGGGGTTTAGGGGTTTAGGGTTTAGGGTTTAACACCGAAGCCCTAAATCAAACCCTAGACCCTACAACTGGAATTTAACTGCAAACCACGGAAGCCCCAAAATGTTTCAGGTTTGGCTCAGCACCAAACCTGCCTTTTTCTCGTAGGTCTTGGCATAGGCTGCGTTACCCTCTTAGGCTTCAGGGCTTAGGGCACGGGGCTTAAGATTTAGGGTGTAGGGCTTGGGGCTAAAGGTTTAGGCTTTAAGGCCTTAGGGCATGGGGCTTAGGGTTTGAGGTTTAGGGCTCTCTGTGGGATAGGGTTTAGGGTTCGCTGCCCACTCCAAATCTCAACCAAGGAAGCCAAGGCCAAGAATATTGATGATCCAAATTCTAATCCGCGAAGCCCTAAACCCTAAAACCCTAAACCCTAAAACCCTAAACCTTAAAAGCTGCACCAACAAATTTGCAAAATCCTCAGAAAAAAACTGACAGAATTCCGATCAGCAGTAAGACCCTTGCTCAGGTATTCGTAAACGGTCCGGCCCCAAGGGGCTCATGCCTTGACATGGTGGCGTGGGACCGGCGTAGAGTGTGTAGTATGAGAAAACGTAACAAAAGATAATGCAAAATTACATAATTATAATCTGAAAACATTACATAATCTGAAAATATTAGATAAAATGTAAAAGACAATGTAAAATTACATAATCTGAAAATATTACATGATATAATGTGTGTGCCCTCCTGGTGGACTTTCGGGCTTAGGATTCATACCCTAGACTCTGGGTGCCCAGGCGGGCATCTTCATGTTGAAAACTACGGGCCCCGAAGATAACCTTAAATACTCAGGCTCTTACTATGATAACCTCACTATAAGTACTCCGAAATCTCCGCAGATACTTGAAAACCGTGCAGTGCAATCCCACCTACACTAAACGCTGAACCGGAAACGGAGCACCAAACTGCCTCTCCTCGCCGATCTCTGAGAACGGTGTCATTGAAGAGATGCTCAACATCAAGTAGACCTTCAAGTGTAGATTTTGCCCTTCACAAGAACTACTTTCAGGGGTTTGGGGTTTGTATTGCAGAAATCATGATACTGAAGCGAAGTTACCATCTCTGGCCACACAGTGGAGGCTACGGCTTGTGCTGGGGAGGAGACATGCGTCTATAAAACTTGGGGGCAGACCGTCAATCCAACTCTTCTGCGATGCCTTCACAACTTCTGCAGCCCCGAAGAGTTCAGGGTGCCCTGCCCGGTGTCTCGAGATTGAGAGTTCGCAGTACCCTGCGACAGACCAACGCCCTGAAGCTTTTGCTATGACCAGCTGGTAAAGCACGCACTCCTGAGCTCTTCAGAAGCAAGAACCCACATCTCAACTCCTGCCCTGCCCTTCAAGCACCAAAGGCGTCTGACGACCTCAAAGACTGAAAGATGACACTTGGGATCATTCTCAGGGTTTAGGGTCTAGCGGTGTTTAAGGTCTGCATGATCATACCATCCGAGGCGCGATCATGGTCACAACCAGGAAAATTCCAACCAGCAGCACGGCAAACGTGCTGGTGACACGAGGTGTCCTGCAGCAACCCCAAATCAAGACTTTTACGTCTACTGTAAGGGCACATGTTTGATCATATGTTTGCGTGTATTGTTCTATTTGTCTGCTAGTGCTGTTGTATTTCGACATGTACACTGCGTGCATGTGCCGGCATACATACACATAAATATATATATATATATATCTTTATTTATTTACGCATATCATATATATATATATACATTATAGGACGTATACACATACACATGGGACTTGGTATGGAGAGAATAGAGTTTGGAAACATGCTCTGCTGCAAGTCACAACTACAACCAACCTTGCTTCAGTTTTGGGACTCCGGGAATCCAAATCGGTTCAGGGTTTAGGCTTCCAAAACCCTAAACGGACCGCAATCTAGGGGCCACAGTGATTTCCTAGACTATTTTGGGGTTCCTTATTATGATTATGGTATAATGGGCGCCAAAACCCTATTCACCCTATTCTAATTATTCAGGCCCCTATAGTAATCTAGCTGCCTGCTTCACCGGATGCTGGCCCATTCCTGTGCGTACAACCACTTGCAATGCTTCTGCAGTTCGCCACGTGCCCAGATATGGGTAGTTCTCTAAATTAAGGTTGTTTTGGTTCCTTCTTATATTGGTGCCGCACTATTCTGAGACCTAACAAGGGACCCTAATTTAGAGAACTACCCATATGTTTTCGAATGGTAGGCCTTGAAATTTTCGGGTTCAGGGTTTGAGATGAGCGCGCGGTTTAGATTTTGGTTTCGTTGGGATTATCCTGCATTGTCTTTGTCGTGTATACTTTGGTATCGTGTGAAATTTGGCCTGAAAAGTGCTGGGTTCTAGACGGTGCTGGTGCTGCTGGTTGTGGTGGGTGGCCGTGCTGGTGGTGTTGTGGCAGTGGCGGTGGCGGTAGCGGTGGCGGCGGCGGTGGCGGTGGCGGTTCTTGTACCGCAGTCAGGCAGGTCCTGACGTCGCGGCAGGAACTAGGTCAGCGATTTGCGTCGCCGGTTGCACTGTGGCGGTGGCGGTNGTGATGGTGGCGGCCGCGGTGGTGGTGGGTCCTGAACAATGGAAGCATGTGACGAACTTGATCAACTCGGGTCTTGCGAGGGGATGACGAGTCGCGTGTTGGACATACGGTTGATGGACAAAATCCTGCATTACCCATTATAAGGAATATACCATAATTCCCATAGTTTAGGGTCCTTAGGGTCATGCAGGATTTTGTCCATCAACCGTAGGACTTCCAGTAGTAAGGACCTCATCGACAGATTGGCAAAGACCTCAACAAACGAAACCCTCGAGGCGCCAAATCCATGACTTTACAAAATCCAGAAACTCGCCGTGTACTATAATATACTATGGCATACCATAATGTACCAGAGAATATCTGGTATAATATACTGTAATATCGTATAGTATACTGAGCCGTATTATAACAACCATAATGTTCTATAATATGTCATCAGCCCAGCAGACCGTGATCCCTGAACCATGCACACAAGTGGCACAGGGGCCATGCTCCGAAAGCCGGCAATGGCACGGCGGCTGGGACAGCACCTGGATATGAAACGGAGCTTCCGGCGATTTAAGATTTAGGGTTTCGAGGTTAGCTGAGGGCTTCTTAACATCATAGTCGCTGAGTCTACAGCGGCTTCTATGCATCGTCAAGGCTGTACAGCAACCACAAAAGAGCCTGCTTCCAGCCTTAACCCTTACATCAACCCTACACCCCAAAATCCCTAAACCCCAAACCCCAAGCCCACAGGAGGACCTGAACCTCATCCTCAAGCCCAACGCCGAGAAGCGGATGACGCTGGAGGCGGCGTCTCCTGGATAATCAGCATTTTTGGCTGTAGGATTTAGGGGTTTAAGGTTTAGAGAACCAGCAGGGTTGAGGGCTTTGGGTTTTAGGGTTTAGGGAATCTCGGGCAATCTAAACCCCAACACCAAACCCTTTAAAACAAATCTGATCATCAGGAAGCCCTTGCCAAATTTAGGGTCCGGGGCTCGGGGCGTAGGGCTTTAAGGCTTTCGGCTTCTAGCTGGTTTTGGGGCTGTAAAGGTTTGGGGGTTAAATCCTTTGTCGAGCCGACTTCTTGGTCCCCAGTCTCTCTGGCAACGCCGCCGGGTCAGTGATCGGAAACGCTAACTGTAACTTCCAACCGAAAGAGTTACTTCATGAAACTCGAAAACACCTAGATAGTACAACCTAAGCCTCAAACCCTAAACCGTGAACCGTAGCTTGTTGAAACCCTAAAACCCCAAGATAAGGGCTTCGAGCTGAAAAGAGGTGGAGAACCCGGGGTCCTGTAGCCCTCATCCGTGAGTAGTCCGAAGGGGAAGAGAGCCTGCAACGAGGACAGGGGTTCAGGGTTTAGGGTTTAGGGTTCAGGGTTCCGGGTGTAAGGTTCGGCTGTAGGATAACATGTTGCAGTATACTGCGGAGCATCATAGATAGATAGCTAGATAGATAGTATGTTATGGTATTTTACAATTAAGGCTTGGGCCTTGGGCTTAGGGCCGAGGGTTCGAATCTTCCCGTCAGGAAAATGCATATAGGGTATGGTTTATATTACTAGTATCCCCATAATAAAACCCAATATATACACTCACCAATATTCAAAAGGATGTTCCGAAGATCCATTCTCCCTGCACACTCTATGTTCTAGAAAGACGCTGCCCCACACGCCTTGGTTTCGGGTTTAGGTTTAGGGTTTCGGGTTTAGGCGATTTAGGGTTTGGAGCCATTCTTCGGATAACCCCAACCACAGGAAGTACTTACTCAGAAACCTGGTGGGATTTTTCAGCAAACAAAGTTAGGATTTAGGGCTTGAGGTGTAGCGCTTGTCGTTTATAGGTTCAGGACCTAGGGCTTAAGGGATTCGAGTTTGTGGTGAAGGGCATCAGTCTCATCGGCAAGTCTTGGCATACACAGGACCTCAGGCCAGAGGCTTAAGCAACCGGGCCGTCGGCCTTCAAGCAGATCGGCAGACTTACTTCCCCAATAAGCCACAGAAATAAAGGTTAAACTTTCCGGTTACTACTAAACTATAAGAACTCAAAAAGTTTAAAGGTTGGGTATTGGGGAACTAAGCAGATAAGCATAAGTAGCGTACAATATCTTCGAAACGGAGACTTCTGCACAAGTAGTCCCCCGCTTTCCCATCCAGCCTGAAAATCCCACCACCCCGCCTAATCCCCTAAAGCCCAGGCCCTAAACTCTAAACCCTAAACCCTAATATAGGGGCCTTAATCATTAGAAAGGGGTTTTGGGTATATTCTACTGTAAGGAACCCCTGAAATAGTATAGGTAATTATTAAGGCCCCTACAGTACCCCTAAACCCAGGCAAGGGGCATCCACCATCAAGCGGCAGCAGTTCGTCCGCGCCGGCACAGGGCGACTACTTGGCAATGGATCCTCCTCCACCTCGATCATCAGGGTTTAGGGTTCAGAGTGTGGGGTTTAAGGTTTAGGGTTTGGGGCTTTTGGGGTTTAGGGTTTTAGTGGTTTAAGGTTTAGCGGTTGGGGGGTTCAGGGTATATGATGTATCCACAGTCCCTGCTGCTGTTTAAGCCAGCAGCATGCGACGAACCCCCCCTGAACCCAAGCCACTATCCATCTACCCCGAAACCCTAAACCCATCTAACCTGAAACCCTAAACCCTAAAACCCTAAACCCTAAACCCATCTACCCCGAAACCCTAAACCAACCCTAAACCCTCGATCCCCAAACAGGGTCTAGGGTTTAGGGTTTAGGGATGCTGGGTCCAGGGCGCCGGGCCCTGGGATGCAGGGTTCAGGACAATTGATTGAAGTTTTTCCATTTTGGGTTTAGGGTTTAGGGTTTAGGGTTTAGATGAGCCTAGAACCTCAGGACATCGAGACCATGCGGCCCACGCTCCACCTGGAAAATCAGGAACTGCAGGGCATCTTTTATCGTCATTACACGTTTTATGCATCAATGAAAATCTCGTACACCTTTAACCCACACGCCGAGCAAGCGCAAAAACGACGACTGCAAAAGAGAGGATGACCTGGTGCATCCGACAGTCATCACAGGAATTGGGGAAACTGGGACTGTGCGCACCTTTCTTCAGGTTATCCTAATCGAGACAATGAGTACGGCAGGCCACATCGAATGCATGCACGGCGTGCATGCTGGCAGAGACGACGAAGGGTGGCTCATCAGATGATGCTCCTTGCAGGAAGACCGTCCCCCGAAGTTGGAATCGCAGCGTTTGGTATGGGTTCTACATGGGTTAGGGCTTCTGGTTTAGGGTCTGGGGGCTTCATGGTCCCTACACCCGAAGCCCCTGAGTCCAAATCTGAAGACGTAAGCATCTGAGCTGATCAAACGGGAAAGGACAGCAGGGCGAGGAAGAGTGGTATCGGGCTCTGGGGTACCGGGTAGTGGCGCACACCCCTAAACCCTAAGCCCTGACACCCGCCACGAACATCGCAACCTTTAGCAACCAAATCCAGACTTAGACTGGCTTGCATGTGACAGCGTGGCCAGGGCAGTGATTCTACCGCAGCACGGGCATCAATCTTGAGACAAAGGTCAACATATCCCCTAACCCTAAACCCTCTGGACTCTCCCCCCATACCTGAACTGTAAACCAAAAACTCAAGGAGGTCAGACCCCCAACCCTGCACCGAGTGATGCAACCATGCAACATGTTCGCTTGGCGAAGCGACTTAGGGCTCAGGGGTTCAAAGCCTCGGGTTTTGCAGGGATCAAAGCTTTGGCGGCTGGCTTTAGGGTTTAGGGTTCAGGGAACTCCACCCTCACCGCTACAAAGTCGTCAATGCAGTCGGCTCCTTGCACCGAAGGCGCCGGAGTCGTATTGGCCCGTCCCTAGGTTGAGGATGTGGGGCGTAGAAAGGAACCCTTCAAAAGGAGCCCCTTAAAAGAACTTGATTTCGAATTCTTGGGGTCTCTGTATGAATGATTGGTTTGGGACTTCGTTGGTTTGGAGCTTTCTATATAATCTAGGGTTTGGGTTTCAAGCTTTCAGGGGAACAGTGTTCAGGGTCACGTGACGGTTTAGGCTTAAAGGCTTAGGGCTTCGGGGATGAGAAGGACATTCACAACAGGGGAGATGGCCGTTGCCCTACTTCCTAAACCCTAAACCCTAAACCCTAAACCCTAAACCTTACCCTAAACCCTCCGGAGAAGAAATTCGATTTGTCAGCTTCATGGCTTTGAAAGCCCAGACGCTGCAAACCAACGGTGGGGGACGGCCCTTAGTCACCTTAATCCCTCGTTAAAACAACGAGCCCCCCCCNATGTTGAGAGCACCCCAGAGTCTAGAGCACAACGGGGGCGCGCCCCCCTTACCCCCCTACCCCCCCATAAAAAACACCCCCCCCCCCCCCCCCCGCCCCATCCTGAATCATCCGAAGACCCAAGCCCCGATCAGACCCAAAATCCCCGATCCATGCAGTCTGTAAAGGGTTTAAGGTTCTGGATTTAAGGTTTAGATTTGGGAATTTAGGGTTTAGCGATCCGGTTTACGAGACAAGTACGAGATTGGGATTGACGGCTTTTGTTCGCGGCTCAGGTTTCTGTCCCGTCCCTTCCAGCTGTCAGGCCTTGCGCCCGCATACAGCATCAACTAGCTAGCCGACCCCTCGGTTAACATGAACAGTAGCATGAGCCTTGTTCGTGGCATTCTTAAATGTTACTAAAAATGAATGAATAAAAATAAAAATAAATAGATATAAGATATATATATATATACAGCTATTTATTTATATTCATATTCATATATATATATATATATATATTTATATTTATGTTTATGTTTATATTTATATTTTTTTTGCTTCTATATTTATATTTATATTTTATATGTATATGTAGTTAGTACTTAATTACTCTGTTCAACTCTTTGGTTTCGTCCGACATGTGTCGGCTTGAAGTTTAGAGTCTGCCCCTGGAGGTTCAACTGGTATGAAAGGCGTTTTAAGGTTTAAGCTTCCCTTTAGGGTTTAGGATTTAGGGTTCAGCGTGCAGGGTTTTAGGGTTTAGGGATTATGGCTTGATTTAGGGTTTAGGGTTTAGAGCTTGATTTCGGGTTTAGGGTTTAGGTTCAAAGAAGCAGGCAAAGAAGTGGCAAGAACCCCTGCCAGACATCCCACCAAAACACCCCCCACCTCAAAGCCTCAAAGCACGAACAACTCTGAAGCTGTTGGGTGTGGCTTGGCAGTGAGGCTCATCCCCTGACCACGAAGTGAACAAAGGCCTGAACCGTCATCAGAACATGTGTAACATAGGGGCCCAAACAATTAGAATAGGGTTTTGGGCCCATTATAATATACATATAATAAGGAAGGCCAAAATAGTATAGGTAACTACTAAGGTCCCTATAGTAACGTGGTGCCGAAGTGTCTAGACTCCGTACGTCGTTGCTATCGCCCGACGGCTCCGGTTCAGCGGCAAGCGACGCCATCCGTCGTCGCTTCGTGGCTGTAGCTAATACGGCTTCTTATGGAAACTGCCTTATCTCGAGGCCTGACAGACTACAATAGGATTTGGGTATATGACATGTATTTCGCTTGGACGATAAGAGGGTCTTGATTCAAGCAATAACAGATAATCATAGTACTTCTTGTTATCAGTAGTTTGTGTATATGTACACATATTTTTCCTTCTATATTCGTATCTGCAAGAGCACGAATAACTTGAGGAGTGCCTGGGACAAGCTTGTAGCTGCCCTAAACCCGAAAGCCTAAGGACCAAAGGTCCGAAACCCTAAGGATTTGATTCAGGGATTTGGCTTGTGGTTTAGGCTTTAGACTTTACGATTTCGGGTTTAGGGTCTACGGGCTTCGGGTTTAGGGTTTAGTGGCTCCATGGCACATCGCGCCTCTGCGGCTACATATCGGGCAGGCTACCGATGCTGCGGCAAAGAACACATGGCTTTTGCCAAGGAGTCAAAGTAGACCCCTGCGCAAGAAACTACCCCTTTTGTAAGGCCCTCAACATTAAGATCGCCAGTCTACCGCATGTTGAGGGACAAGGGTTTAGTACGCAGGGGTCTACATTCTCCAACATTTCGAGCTTTCCGGAAGAGCAACTACCGTTTAGGGTTTGAGAGCTTGGGGTTTAGGGCCTTGGGAAGGGTTGGGGGTTTAGACAATCAGGATTAGGGCTTGGGGTCTGGTATTTCGGGTCTAAGAATTAGGGTTTTCGGGTTTAGGGTGCAGGGAGTGTGGCTATAGTCGCACCGAAATGTCGCTGCCCATGAGCTCCTATACGTGAGCCGTTGAAGCAACAACCTTGAACTACCAAAACCTCATTTTTCTGCAGGGTCCCTTTAGATTCTTTGCTAGAGTTCATAATGAGAACCTACAAACACAGAGGTGTGGTAGGCTAAGGTAGTGCCATTCTCCTTCCCACACTCTGCAGTCGCGCACGCCGCAAACCTCTACGAAACCCCAAACTGTGACTCAACCTCAATTGCTAGACCCAAAACCCCAAAACCCTAAGAATCCCTAAACAACTCTATTTTGAGGATGGCTGCCATTCACCAGTCTCTGTGAATCTCTGCGGGCCCCGGCGGTGCTGGAATCCCGTGTCCTGGGTAAATTCATGGTTTTGTCAAAGGTATGAACTTGGGTTTTACAAGGCTTATAAAGATAAAGAAGAGGGTTACGTTATTCAGAAAGGTATTAGGGCCGTTAGGGCCTCAAGCGAAATTGAAAGGTTCTCATCAGGGTTGTATCCAGGCTCGTAATGGGCTTGTAGCGGATATGTAAGCTTCGATAGGGTTCTTATACGTTCTAAAAATAGATAGATGTCTTAGGCTTTGGTAGGGTTTCGTACAGAAATAAGGTTTAGGGTCTGGGGCTAAGGAACTTAAGGTCTCGGGTGTTTTCTTCTTGAGTGAGATAGCGACTGTACGGGGATAATATATCCAATCATTCCGACCCACTTATACTCACTTAAACTATGAGCTCCCCAACCAGAATCCAGGCCGCCAGACAAAGGGCCCAGTTGGCCGACGTTACAGCAGGGTCCAAGGCTCTTTGGGTTTAGGGTTGTGGGCTAAAGGTCTTGAGGTTGGGCCTTAAAGTATAGGGTTTAGGGTCTTTGGCTTTCCATGGTCTTTGGCGTCGGGTAAAATGGCTACTAGTACTCTTACTCTGACAAAAATACTGTTGCGAGTCTTGCTTGTATTTTGGGTCATTCTATGATCATATTTTTTTAGTATGCTATCCTATCTTATCTTACAGTATCTAGTATTATACTATCTCATATTATATAATATGACTACTGTATTATACTATACTATACTATACTATGCTATGCTATACTACACTATACTACACTATACTACACTATATCATCAAGACCAAGGGTTTGACGCACGCAGGGTGCAAAACATGTGAAGCCCCGGGCTGAGCTTGCGGTGTGCGGCTTGACCCTAAACCCTAAACCCTAAACCCTAATAAGGGTTTAGGGTTTAGGGTTTAGGATTCGGGTTTCTAATCAGAACCTGCGAAACAGTTCTGTCATTAGTCTCTCCATGTCACCTCGAAACCCTTATAGCGCCTTGCAAATACCTACGGAGGCATATAAACCCTTTCGCAGTAAACATAGACCTTCCGCAACGGTGCTGCAAAGATCCGCCACAGGACTCAGACAGACCCGGTCCATCCCTTAAGTAACGGGTTTCCAGGCTACTCTTTGTGAGACTATACGGGTTCGGGTTTCGGGTTGAGTACGGAAGTTCGTCAAATCATGACTAGAAGCTATACACTCCGAGGTATTAGGCTCTCTGGGTCCTTGTGCGGCATGTACATCTCCCTCAAGATCGTCTCCCATGTACCTGCCAGAGAATCTGAGAAACAAAAGCTTGACAAATCACCTGCGGACCATACCACCACCCATCCACTTTATGTGCAGCCCGGATACTGATAAACTTCCATGCTAACCTTCGAAAAACGAAAATTGTTTTAACAATCAAGGGTCTTTAAAAGCTGAAAGGTGCAAGGCGTGGTTGGAAGGATTCCAAGAATTTCGAAGAAGGGGGAAGCGAGTGCGAGGGCCTGTATAACCCTGCGAAACCCGTTTTAGAGTTCAGGGGCATATACCCTAAACCCTAACCTTAAACCCCTCAACCCTTTAACCCCAAACCCTAAACGTTGTATGAACCTTGCTGTGACTTGGCTCTGGTCCAAGGGCAGCGTTAAAAAGACATCCTCGGGTTGTCGATGCGCAAAGGAACTGCAGCCAGTCTCAGAGCAACTTGGTTGCAGCCCGTAAGACAGTAATACATATAGTGAAACAAACAGTAATTATATTAGCAGTTGTAGTGGTTAGTTTAAAAAATGGTAGTCGTTGCGATAATAAGAAATCACAAAATCCGAAAGCCCCAACATGCCCAAACTAGGATTTATGCAGGCCTTTTCCAGATCAGCGGACGTGCCGTGGCTCATCCGATACGGTCCGGATCCGTGCCTCCCCACGTCAGGCGAGCGTTGACATTCGCAGCATCAATGGCCCGCAGCTCTTCATCTGTGAGATGCAAGCCGAAGATTGCGGCGTTTTGCTTCATGCGGCCAGGGTCCGAGGACTTGGGAATGATGTGGCAGCCCTTTTGCGTGGCCCAGCGCAGTAGAACCGCTGCAGGTGTGGCACCGTGCGCCCGCGCCGCAGCCTGCACCCCCGAGAGGGCAAAGAAGTCCCGAGCACGTCGGGAGTCACCGGAGCCAAGAGAAGCAAAGGCCTGGAAGGCAAGACCTTCTCGTTCGCAGAACTCCAGTAGCTCGGCCTGTACCAGAAGCGGATGAAACTCCACTTGGTTGACCATAGGACGAACCTCGCAAGTTTCAAAGAGCTCCTTCAAGTGTCGCATCGAATAATTGCAGACCCCAATAGCCTTGGCCTTGCCCTCCTGCAAGAGCTTCCTTACTTGTGGTTGTGAAAGAATCTTCTGCGTAGCCTGTTTAGGAATCCTTGTAGTCGGGATCCCGCTGTTTGGGTTCATTTTCTGAAATTCCCACTTGTCCAGCTTAAGGCAAAACGGGACTGCAGCGACCCAGTGTGACAAAGCAACGCTGAACGCTGCTCCAAACTAGCCTTGCTGGCACTATTTGCCCGCAAGCTACGGTTGCTGACAGGATCATTCTTTCAATAGTAAGGCCAAAACCCTAGTCCCCAAACCCTAAACTTCCTGCTCTAAACCCTAAACATCCCTAAACCCTAAACTCTGAACCCTAAACTCTATACCCTAAACCCTAAACCCTGAAAGTCGAACCCCCTTCCTGACGGAGCGGCTCCATGGCTCTCCAGGTTTCAAGCCGCTGCTGCGGAGTCCAGGACGCGGAGTTACTGGGCTGTGGCCCGGGCCAATGCACCAGGTACCTTGGGTTTTTGGATTTGGGGTTTAATGTTTTAAAGGATTTCGGGGATTGGTGGTTTGGGGTTTAGGGGTTTAAGGATTTTTGGGGGTTTTGCGGTTTTGGGTTCAGGGTGGGTTCTAGGGATTTTCAAGTTCTGGGGGGGCTGTCGTAAACAACACCGTCGTAGCGTTACTGGTGTTGCTGCTCTGTTTGTCAGTCCTACCACAACTACTACCAGTACCACTACGACTCCCATGCTGGTGCTGCGGCTGCGGCTGAAAACGGCCACTACTGCTACTTCTGCTTCTGCCACTGCCAATACCAATACCGTTACGCTTTGCAACATACTACCTATTGCTGTAGTTATCCCCTAATTGATTCGGATCACTATTGCTTGTTCGACCATCAAGCTGTTGTCAATATAACTACCAAAACTACCTCCAAAGCAGACGACAACTCCGTAACTGTTGCCGAAAGCAAACCCAAAAATCTGAAGAAGGAAAACCTCCGAAAACCCTCAACGTAACGGACTCCCAAACCGATTTCCTGAGGAGGGGAACCTTAATTCGGGTGGTGTGGAATCTGGGGTGGGGGGGTGCCAAAGCGAATATTCCCACGAAGGTTGTCAATACGATAACTCTAAACGGTACGTATACCAAGTACCATCAAGTGAAACCTACTCGTCCTACCTTTTTAGAACAGACAAACCCAAGCCCTTTAAATCTTCAAAGGTGCTTGCAATAAGGAACCTGCTCTTGGAGCGGTCTCTTAGTGGGTTCCGGGACTGTCTGAAATTCCCTAAACCTCGCTCTTATAAAACCCTAAACCCCAAACCCTGAACCTTTCTACCCCAAACCCTACAACCCTAAACCCTAATCCGCAGACCCCAAACCATAGTTGTTTTTCTGGAAAGCTCGCAAGCCTAAACCCTATAAACCCCAGAAGTCCTGCAAGCCCACCAAAAAACCTAGAAACACCATAAATCCCAAAGAACGCTATAAGCCCTAGAAGCCCGGGCGCAAGTCCACGTAGCTGACTTGGAGGCGCTTGAGGGACTGGCTGCAAGCCCTCAAAGTGCTTTCGTAGCCATGGCTGGACCTGTCTGGTTTAGAGGTTTAGGGGTTTGGACTTTGAGGCTTATAGAAACTGTCAAGGGTTTTGGTGCAAATTTTGACCGAGTTTTCTCTTTTGGAAAGTGTTTTTCAATTGGGGGCTGGGTTGGGGCTGGGGGCTCGGGTGTGTGGGACTGGGAATGGGCTGGCGTGCAATGGAAATATCCAGGGTTGTATGTCGCCAAGGAAAGTTGAACCGATAATTTGCAGGATTGGGGCCTCAGCCCTTTTCTCAAGAACAAGCTTCGCGACAACCGCCGGGATTGGCTATTTACCGACGCTGGCTGCAAAAAACCATGACGTCTCTGTCGTGACGCTTTAGATCCCTGCCATCTGCATCGAAGCGCTTCAATGCAGAGGCAAGAAAAGCTACCGTGTGAAAAACCGTGGACTTGAAGTTGGACTTTAAGTACGACACCCGCAAGAGGCAAACGTGGCACGTGCTCCAAGTAATTGGATGCGATCCACTTGGGCCTTGCAGTCGTTGCTGAAGGAATACTCGAAAATCAACTTGTGGGTATTCTGCCGCAACGTGAAGTCCTTCAATGTGTCCAGCTCTGCACATTCCGTGATGGCGCTCAGAACATGCAGTGTCGAAGTTGTGTGGCCTGAACACTGTCTAGCGGTAACGTCCATCTTGACGGCCGTCACGTCCTGGTGCTTCGCGATGATGCTGCCCCATTTCATGAGCCCAGGAGCTTCGTGATACCGACCTGATTTCAATACAAAAACTTAATCTCGGAACAGTTATGGAGCCTGCATCGAGCCCCTTGGCGTCCGCGAACTGTCGTGAGAGTGTGCCTCTCATTGGCCGGTCCCTGCAACCGGGGGTTGCAACCATGTTTTCGAATTTGGGGCTGGGCTGGGCCCTCGCTCGGACTGGGACTGGGACTGGGATTGACTGGCACTAGACTGGCTGGTGGGCTGTGACTGGGGCCGGAGCTGGGGCTGGAGTGGGGGCTGGGGGTTGGGGGAGAGTTGGGACTGGGCTGGGGGCTGGAGCTGAGGCTGGGTGATTGTGGAGTGGGTTTCATTTGTGGTGGTTTAGGGGGTTCAAGGTGAATGAGGACATGCAATGTTTTGTTTTTTTTTAATTTCTTGAGGGTTTAGGCTTTAGGGGTTTAGGGTTTAGGATTGTATAGGGAATTTGTCCAGACAAACAAAAGTACACATGTTGTAGAGGGATTTCATAGGTACTGTAGAGTTTCATCGTGCTTAGGTGCCGAATAGGGGCTTAGTTTAGGGCTGTGGGGCTTGAGGGAGTTCAGGGCTTAGAGCTCTTGAATAGTAGGCATTAGGGTTTATAGTTTATTTCAAGGTTTAGAATTCTGCGCCGCTTTTTGTGTCCAGGCTTCGAGGGTTCAGGGTGATTCAATCTGTGGCCACCCTGCGAGCCCAATACCGATAAATAAGCCATCTACTGCGAAAACTCCAGATCGGATATATCCGGAACCCCTAAATCCTAGACCCGAAACCCTAAACCTAAACCCCGAAACCCTAAAACTTAAACCCCTAGTTAAGCAGTGGTCAGGCTTTCAGGGCTGAACGGTGCAGGCTTCGACTTCCCCCAAAATCAC
Source organism: Symbiodinium sp. clade A Y106 (assembly GCA_003297005.1). Lineage (NCBI taxonomy): Eukaryota > Dinophyceae > Suessiales > Symbiodiniaceae > Symbiodinium > Symbiodinium sp. clade A. The sequence continues at coordinate 24,376 of BGNK01002934.1, forward strand.
CTAAACCCGAAACCCCTAGGCCCTAGGCCCTAAACCCTAAACCCTTAGAATACTAGACTCTAAACCCGAAAATAGGGATCTATAGTAGATAATATGGTTTCAGTATGGTAACTTAAACCCCTAAACTCTAAACCCCGATTTCCCTTGAACCCTAAACCCTAAAACCTCGGCACCTCCACACCTTTGTGGTCAGGAAGACCTCGAAGCGTTTCAGCCCACTTTGGCGCAAAGCCTCTCCGACAGCTCGCTCTGTGTGGCCTTGATCATACACCTGCTAAAGGGTTCAGAGTTTAGGGTTGAGGCTTTAGGGTTTAGGCTTTATAAGGTTGGGTGTAGGGTTTAGGGTTTAGGGTTTAGGGGTTTAGAGAAGGGTTCAGGGTTTAAGGCTTTGCAGGTTTAAGGTCTAGGGTTCTGGGTTTAGACACGTGGTTAAAGCGCTGCTCTATCAGGTTGCGGCTGGGTGCTTTAGGATGCTTGGGAGTGCTAAGTGCTCTACATGTGCTTTGTGGAGTTTCAGACTTTCGGGTTTACCGGGACTCGGGGATTATGCAAGATGCCTGCATCCACTTTTAGGGTTTACGGTTTGTGGGTTTAGGTTTAGGGTTTACGCATTTACCTGTCTGTCTATCTGTCCACAGGTCAACCCAATTGAAAGTCAACTGTAGACTGTAGAAAGCTCTTTGTGGCGAACACACTTCAAGCCTTGCTCTATCTCCCTATCTGCTTACTTATTTATCCATCCAGCCTTCCATCTTCACCACATGATGGAAACAGAGATCGATCGACAGACAGCTAAAATACACAGAGACAGGATACAGGCACAGCGACGGGGAGCGAGGGAGAGAGAGCGAGAGAGTGAGACAGAGCGAGAGAAAGAGAGAGAGAGAGAGACAGAGACTGAGACAGAGACTGAGACTGAGACAGCGATGAACTTGTGAAAGACATGATAGAAAACAGAGATGGATAGACAAACAAGCCAAGAAAATCGTGTGGGTGAAAAACCGAGGAAGAGGCACAGAGCCAAAGTCACTTATGGTGGACAGAGATATATAACGGACAGACACTGAGATGCACCAACCTTAGCAGTCAGTAAACTACCCAGAAACGATATTCTCTTAGTTTCTGTCTCCAAAACACTCACTACCCCCAACCCTAAACCCTAAACCCTAGAATATATCATTAAAGCCATACCCAAGAGAGCCTCTTCAGGACCTAGAACTGACATTGGGGGTTTAGGCTTGAAGGCTTTAAGGCTTAAGGGGTTTAACTGTTTAAGGCTTTAGGGGTTCAAGGGTTTAAGGCTTTAAGGTTTTGGGCTTTAGGGTTTAGGGTTTAGGGTTTAGGTGGCCGGCCTGGGCCGTGTCGATGAGGCGATAGCCTGCCCGTAGGGCGTTCAGAACGGCGGAAATCGCAACCTGGCGCCCCAGCCGATAAGTTCCGAAGCCGAGCACGGGCATCTTTACCTGGATTTCTGCAAGAGTACGGTGGGGGCTTTAATATGGGACCCAAAAAGAAGAAAGGGCAATCGGGTACTGTAGGGCCTTAACAATCACAATCGGGTTGTATTGGGGTATATTATACTGTGGTTATTGCAAGGAACCCCCAAAACAGTACAGGTAATTATTCAGGCCCCTGTAGTACTTCCGGACTACGACGTGCAGGCTAATTACTCTAAGGTTGCAATAGGGGATACTACCATATGGGATACTGTAACCGCTTTAGTTAGGGAACTGTTGATATGCACAGGTCGATGCTCTGCCGCGCAGTTGGCTTCAAACTCAACATGCAGTACAGGCCGTTGTAAAGCTTTAGGCAACAGATGCAGTTGACTACGTGCTTGGTGTAAAACCGGAAGTGTGCGCTCTTGGTTGCCATGGCAGATTCCCATTACGCGTCTCCTCTTAATCGTGATGATCAGCCTGCCGGCCCCTCTCAAAGCCGTCAGGAACCTATAACCTGAGCTACCGCCACCGTTACATAAGGAAAGCGTATGACTTACAACTTTATCTGAAGAGAAGTTCCGTAAAAGAGCCCGGGGACGCCGTTCTTCAGCGCCACGGCGTCCACGGCGCTCTGAGCTTGCCCAGGGCGCTCGACTAAAGTCCAGGGAGCCCCTGAAAAGGAGGGCGGGGAGGAGGGAGCCGGCGGCATCGTGGGCTCCAGCTCGGGGAGCCTGAGGGCTGAAGCATCCGAAGGTGCCGGCTTCGACTGGAAGAATCGCGACAGCTTCGCCTGCTTGCCCTTCTGGTCCTCGGGGCCACGCTTCATGGCTTCAGAAGCCCAGAGAGCAGAGCCACACGTCGGCTGCGGGGGCAGAGAATGGTAGCACTTGCAAGCTCCACCGCTCTGTGAGCAAGAACCCACTTAAACCTCCGAAGTCAGAGTTTGGGGTGCTGGTCTTGGTGGTAATGGTGGTACTGGTGGCGATGGAGATAGTGATGGAGTTTTGTCATGTCAGTGACGAGACTATGTCGGCGATGATGCGATGGTGAGAATAACCATGGGCATTCTGATAATTGTGAGGACCCTATGACAGTGGTAATGACTATCATAACGACAATGACAAGACGAGCGATAAACATCACTGCAGCTTCCACGATGACAACAGTTACTGATGATGATGATGATGCCACTATATGCCACAGATGGCAGTGGTGTTGAAAATGCTAAACTGCTAAGCATCATCTTACCCCGACGATAGCGGTCATGAGTAAGAGCAGCGGAAAGGAGGAGGAATGCTGAAGATGACGAAAAGGATTTTCCTGCAGTCGTTTTACGTGCTACTATCTTTGTTAGCATTTACAGGAGCAGTCGGTTTCACTGGAATCGCAAGAGCCGTCGCGTCGCGGGAATCAAAGCCCGGACCCAAACATCACAAGAAGAATTACCAGCATCTCACTTGTTCTGAACAGTGCTTTTATTACCTCACTATAAATGTACCAGTTGTACTGTACATTACCCCAAAACCCTAATCGATGTCTGATGCGTGGTTTGCACGCATGGGGGTTGTTCGGAATCATGCAGGGGCCTTAGCAATTTGAATAAAGATTCGGTGGTATGGTCGCAAGGGCACGTTAATGGGGTATGTTTTCTCACTATTCCGACCCTTATAATTACCGGAGATCCGGACGACTATTAGTTAGGACCATCCTCGCCCAGTTTGGGTAATAATGCCACCGTCGACCCATTAGACGATTATTCCTATACTCCCCCCTACACCCCACCCCATATATCACTACTACTTCCCCATTATCAATACAAGTATAGGAATAACCATTACCCTATCTATTATCTCTAAGGTGGCATTATTACTCAAAAGGGGCAAAGGGTTCCTGGTAGGGTTGTGTGGGGGTAGCGGATGTAAAACTGAACGTGCTAATCTTTGGTGTTCCGACTGTCGCCAAAAAGCCTGCTGCCAGAACTTCTTTCTCTCCACTGCCCTCTGCAGGAAGCACCCTTCACCCCAAACTTTAACCCAAATTCTACAAGGAACCTCTTGCCCAGTTTGGCTAATAATACCACCTTAGAGAATATAGATGGGGTAATTGGTTCTTCCTATACTTGTATTGATAATGGGGAAGTAGTAGTGATATATTGGGTGGAGTGTAGGGGGGAGTATAGGAATAATCGTCTAATGGGTCGACGGTGGCATTATTACCCAAACTGGGCGAGGATGGTCCTAACTCTATTTAGGCTTCGGGTTCGAAGGCTTTGGAGTTTAGGGTGTAGGCAAAATGTTGGAGCCCTGCTGTAATTGTCATACCTCTGTATCAGGCAGGGTGCGCTTCAGCGCGCCGACGCCGCTGCGCTTCGCACCGACCCGGGGCAGTTTTCCAGGCATCAACAGGCGCCTCGGAATTGCAGTGCCATAAGCCATAAATTTCATATTCACGCTCAGTACAGGACTTCCACTGCTCATGTCTAGCTGTAACTTGCCGGGCCTTTGGCAGAAGTACACAGAAAGCCAGGTCGATTTTCTTTTCATACCATCAAGCAGATGCCGTCGTGCGGCATTTCGGGAGCGACGGCATGAAGACTACTCAGGCTGTGAAGAGCTTCATGCATCGACCCGTCCTCGGAGCTTTGCCGGCAGGACACTACGTGTCGGAATAGGGCTTTTGCCCCTGCATGCACGAATTCCATGAACGTGCGAGGCTCGGAGTCGCTNTGCATCGACCCGTCCTCGGAGCTTTGCCGGCAGGACACTACGTGTCGGAATAGGGCTTTTGCCCCTGCATGCACGAATTCCATGAACGTGCGAGGCTCGGAGTCGCTGAAAAGGCTGGTGTCCTCTTCAACGGGCATGGGCTCCAACTGGCCCTGGGAAGTCTTGTCGGCGTCTTCCTCGCCAAGCGTCAGCACTAAGAGCCCCAGGATCATGCCCCCGATGCATAAGAAGTACCCGACGAGCTTCCACCAGGGCTCCGCATCCATTTCCTCTAACACGATGACGGCGGACAAGCTGTTTGACAGGATGTTGGCGCCTTGGAGCAGGGTTGAGGAGGGTGGGTCTTGCTTAAACGCACCGATGCTATAACGAAGAGTGTTTACACCAAGGGAACCCTCTGACGAGTCATGTTTAAACCATTTATGTAAACTTGGTTAAACCATTTAAACTAAACATGAAGCGACATGTTCAAACATACTTGTTTAACCTCAAATCGCACGCAGCAAACCTGTCACCAGCCATGAACATGGGTGTAAACACAGTCAGGATGGGCGGCTCTCAGGAAACTGGGGGTCTCGCACTCTGGAAACTGTTTAAGCATGTGTTTAAACATGGGTTGAGACACATTCGGGATGTGGGAGGCTCAGCGACCTGTTTAAACATGTGTTTCAACATGGGGCAAAACACACTGGGGATGTATGGCACCCAGGGAACTGTTCAAACAAAAGTTAAAGTTTAAACATTGGCTTGACATGTTGAAGCCATGGTTCACGGATTAAACACATGAAATCAAAGCATCCACCGACTGGCCAAAATCAACATGAATACGTTTAAACCTTCTATTTACACCTCAGCGTGTTCAAAGCAACCCTGCCTTGGAAGACTGTGATCATGAAGAGCGCCTCGTAATGGCGCATGCCCTGTGTAAGGAAGGGTATGTTGGTTACAGCGAAGAAGACGGCGCCAGCAACCATCGTATATGGTAGAAAGTTGCTCCAAGTCGTTCCGCAGCTTCCCTCAATACACTCTTTGAGGAAGACTGCAAGAAGACCTGAAGTGCTGTGAAGGCTTTCTCTCTCTCTCTCTCTCTCGCTCTCTCTCATCCATGGGCCTGCTATCAGATCCTGGTCCTAGTCTTAGGCGATGCTACGAGATCTGCTGTAGCTTGGCTCCAAGGTGCGGGTGCACCACATATTGCCTGCGAGCGATCCAGAAATCGCTCCGAGGGACAAGCCCCGCACCACAGAACCATGGGCAGCGTGTGCAAGTACTCGAACATTTCCGAGAAGCCAGAGCGTGAAAACGAGGATGTAAGCCAGCACGTGCCACTGCCGCAGCACGTTCTGAGCATCTACGGCTGTCCACTCCCTGTTCTGGGTGTTTTTAAACAAAACGGAAGCCGTTGCTGTCACGAAGACTGCGATGATTCCGGTGCAGCGGTACGGCGTCAGCTGTTCGCCGAGCGTGATAGGTGCCACCCTGACAAGTTTTGGGGAACTTGCAAAGAGTACGCTTCGGTTGCGGCTCCGGGACGGAAGGAAACACACCGCGGTAACTGCTACTATGCATGGCCAAGCAGCAAGGCATTGATGATGACGTTAAAGCCCGTGAAGGGCGCGACAACAGAAGCTGGGGCAAAGGCGTAGCCGGACATGTCGAGGACTGGTCCGATAACAAGGTTGAAAACAAGTCCGACGGCATAGCATGCCTTGCCTGATGCCGATCGGAAGGAGTGCAAGGCCACATGCAGACAGCTACAAGACACATCCTACATGAACTCAGTGGTGAACCCTGAAGGCCCTTGCCCTAACAGCTCGTGCCCCCAACCCCTTCTCTCATGGCATGGCCGCTGGCCTTGCGAAATGTGTCCGGACTGGGTCTTGAGTTCCGAAGCGCGGATCAACTGCATTCCACCAGTGCCCACTACAAGCCCGGCCAGAACCAGGCCCACACCAACCAGCCACATAGTGGCAAGGGGCTATAAACTGCAAGCGTCGCAACCACCTAGAAAGTCTTGGGCGGGATCTGCGGGGGCCTTGATTCAAGACCCTTGAACCAGAAATGCATGTTTCCAACGGCACGTTCAACATCAGCAAACATCGAAGGAGACGTCATCGGATGTCGTGATCTAGACATATATGCAGAATGCATTGTTTGCAAACCTAGCGGCTCCGGTCTTGGTCTTCACGTACGGCCATGGACCGGGCAGCCATGACCCGCCATCGCCAAGCCTCGGCATCCAGTAGAAAGCCCCAAAGAGACCGAATGCAAGTCCGGCAGCGATGAGATTCGCTTATCGGAAGTTTATAGATCCGTAGAGGGTCTTTCGTTCTGGCCTTCGGTGCTTGAACGACATCCTGCAACAACTCCTCATTCCTTCCCACACCCCGCCTCGGTAGCCCGAGTCACGATGCCTGCTGTGGCAGGGCGCTTGCCGGCAGCTGGATCGGCCGCCGAGCCTTCGAAATTCAGGCCAAAGTCTAGGTTCCTGGCGCCTGGGGCCCGCAGCAACCTCAAACTGCAAGCCTGAAACCCTTAAGATTGAAGGAGCTGAAGAGCTTCAAAGATCTCTGCAGCAGCAGCAGCCGTCGTTGTTGTGAATGTAGCTGTGACTGTCCTCAATACAGTCATCACAACCATCATGTTGCTTCCACAGCATCAATGACACACGAATTGGGATGCTGGAGGAGTGTCTGCGATCATGCGTAAGCACCATCATCTTAATACGCAGTTCTGTCACCATCATCATCATCAAAGGAACCAAGCAAAATGAGATAGAGGAGGAGGCGGACTCCTACACGTAAATGACGGCATAGTCACAACCGTATCATGGGGGTTTGGGGTTTAGGGTTACAGCAATAGCCAAGTATTGCCGAAGTGGTGAGCAGGATTGGCACTCATTGATAGCGGCACTGAAGTTTTCATGGTGCCATGCTACACTACATTGGTCGCTACCATTACGACAGCCTCTTGCTTTTCAGTGTCGCCATGTTGGTCGGTCAAGTCTTGGCGCTCGGTCAATGTCAACTCTTGGCTCAAACGGGATTCAAAAATCAAGCGCCCGATCTCGAAGTGGCCTTTGGAAGATGCTGCGATGATGGCTCTGTCCTGCCACTGCTTGGACATCTATTATTTGCAAGGCTTTGGATTTACAGGTTTGGGGTTCAGAGGGTGCTTTGCAAAACTAAGTCCTGTTGCTGGTTAGTGAGGCCAGCGTGAGCACCGGCTCGCAGAAGCAGTCGCACAACCTCAATGTGGCCTTCGGTAGCTGCGTTGATGAGGGCGGTGTCTCCTTGTTCATCAACTGCATCTGTAGCAGCGCCGGCTTGCAACAGCAAGCACACCACCTTTGGATGACCTACAGTGGAGGCCACAGTGAGAGCAGTGTCTCTTGGCTCATCCCAGAAATCCGTAGAAGCTCTCGCTTCCAAGAGCAAGCGTACAATCTCGACGTTGCCTCTCAGAGCAGCCGCAACCAGAGCTGTTTCGCCAGAGAGGTCAGCAAGATCTGTGGCTGCGCCTGCTTCCAGCAGCACTTGGACAACACTGTCATGGCCTTTGGAAGATGCGACAATGAGAGCTGTCTGGCCATCCTGGTTCGACAAATCCAAGTCCACCTTAGCCTCCACGAGCAGTCTTGCAACCTCCACATGGCCTTCGGAGGATGCTGCCATGAGAGTTGTATCACCATGTCTCGTCTTCACGGATGAGGCTCCACCTGGGAGCTTCCGAAACGAGGGGACCCTGATATGGTACCCTAAATAGTAGGATCCTTATTATAAGGACCCCAAAATAAGGGTACCCCGGGTACCCCTGATTTTCCGAAACCCTAAACTCTTATAGAGCCCTTTAAAGGAAACCTTATAGTACCCTTACAGTAACCCTTTAAAGGAACCCTAAGGCACCCCGGATTTTCGGCAACTTCCACCTGCTGCCAAAAGCAGTCGCACAACTTCTAGGTGGCCTTGGGATGAAGCCGCCATCAGAGGCGTGTTTCCATGCTGGAAGTCTACCTTAGCTCTGGGGGTTCTTGTTAGGGAATGGGGTTTAGGGATTTAAGGTTTAGGGTTGAGGAATTCATTAAAAAAATTGCCATAATAGGGATCCGTAGTAAATAATATGGTTTCCTTACTATGGTAACTTAAATCCCTTAACAAGACACCAATAGTCCGACAGCTCGACTCGGGGTTTCGAAAGGAATGCCTAGACTCTGACATTGTAGGTTTTGTGATACGGTTGATGGACAAAATCCTGCATGACCCTAAGGACCCTAAACTATGGGAATTATGGTATATTCCTTATTATGGGTCATGCAGGATTTCGTCCATCAACCGTACAGCTACTCCTCCCAATACAGCTTCTAGCACAGCTTGCTACTAGACAAAGCAAGCCACGTGCGCTCCGGCCTCTAAAAGCAAGCGCACCACATCAACCTTCTGGGCTCTTCTTAAGGGATTTACCACAATAAGGAAACCATATTATTTACCATAGATCCCTACTATGGTAACTTAAATCAAATCCCTTAAACCCAAAACCCCCAAACCCTAAACCCCTAGACCCCTAAACCCCAAACCCTAAACCCAGCCTTCCCCTCGAAGGACGCAGCGACGAGAGCCGTCTCCCCGTGCTGGTTCGACAAGTTCACATCCGCACGCGCCTCCAAATAATTAGAATAGGGGTTCTTCTAAAGGGTTCTTTAAGGGCTACCATAAGGGTACTATGATATCGGGGCCTCAATAATTAGAATAGGGTTTTTACCCGCACACGCCTCCAAAAGCAAACGTGCAACATCCACGTGACCTTCGGAACTGGCCGCGCTGAGAGCCGTTTCGCTGTGCTGACAGTCTACGTCCGCACTGGATTGAAGTAGCAAGCGGACAACCTCAACATGGCCTGCAGATGATGCATTAATCAGCGCAGTTGCACAAAATTGGACGTCCATTGTTGGCAGCAGCAGGCGTACGACCTCGACATGGCCTTCTGAAGAGGCCCCACTTAGAGCTGTCTCACCTTGGCTGACTTCTGAACCTCTCCTAAAAGTTAAACTTTTAGCCTCCTTATTAAGTTTCATATAGAAACCCATGAAGCAAAAGTCCTAAGACTTAAGAGCCAACCAGAAGAACGCCAAGCCACCATGCCATTCCGTCTCCGTAGCGACCCCGGCCTCAATCAGGAACCGGACAACCTCCACGTGGCCTTCCTGGGGTCTTGTTACGGGATTTAAGTTAATTCAAGTTACCATAACAAGGAAACCACATTATTTACTATAGATTCTACAGATCCCTATTATGGTAACTTAAAACAAGTTCCTTAACAAGAACCCAGCTTCAGAGGCTCCGGCAAGAAGCGCCGTGGCCATATGCTGGCCCAGGAGGTCCCCATCCACGTCCGCATCAATCAGCAGACGCATGGCCTCCACCTGGCTTCTGGTCAAGGGATTCTTACTTTACGTTACCATTACGAGTAAATTTTTTGTATATACGACCGGTTCATGGTAGCTTATAGACCTGGCTTCTTGTTAAGGCTGTTAAGGAGCTTGACTTACATGACTGTACTATAAAAAAGCCAGATTATTAACAATCCCTATTATGGTAACTTAAATCAAGTTCCAGGAACCTCTCCGGCTTCCGCAGCTTCGAGCAGCTCTAGAGCAGCTTCCGCCCCTCGCAGAGCCAGGGATGATAAGATCAACTGCACATCCATGGCAGGGAACAGCTTGGCATCGTCCTGCAAAAGGGCTCCATTATATAGCAGCTCTTGAAGGCAAATGGGCAAGTTGTTCTTCACGCGCAAGTAGCGCTTGAGCTCTGAGGCGTCGCTCAGCTCTGCCACGGGCACCCTCGCCAGCTCCTCGCCGGAGACTTTCCAGACCCGTAGCATCTCCGAGGAAAGAAAGACAGGGCATCCATCTGAGGACTTCTCATTCTCTGCTTTTCGTCTTGTCGGGGGTCTTGATAAGCAGGTGTTCTTTTGTGTCTGTTATGTGTATTATATCTATATATATACATATATACAAACACATACATGAAGTTTTATATAACCTTATACATATTTACATATATACAATGATGTCCCATGGAGCCGCATAGATTTTGTCTCATGTGATGTTGCTAACCACAGCCTGCTCGGCGACGACCAGGGGCTTTTATGTCAAGGGTTTAGGGTTTAGGATTTAGGGTTTAGTTTTGGGTTGAGGGTTTGGGATTTAGGGTTGAGGGTTTAGGGTTTAGGACAAAGCCTGATGCATGTCCAGCTGACATCTACTTGTCTATTGTTGAACACTGAACTGCTTCCGAGCCAAATATCACCAATCTACTGTGGGGGCCGCAGTAGTAAGAATAAGGTTCGGGGGTACGTCATGCTAGATATAGTTGAGATAGACTACAGGGGAGTGCACATGCAAGGAAATGATGCTCGTTATCATTCCGACCTCCAGATTGAGCCTCGGCTTCACTGTCAGCATCAATCCTTTGTCAACAGGAGGTCCGGAAAAAAAAGGAAGCAGGGTGTTGAGGTAAACTACAGTTTACATATATTAAGGGACCCTGATACGAAGGAGTAGTAATGGTACTTCTTCTGGCCCCTATGTTCATGACTGCTTCCGTATCTTGACAGATGCCTGGAAGACGCGGCTGAGGTCGAGCGAGAAGACATCGAGAAACCTGCCGATTCGGTCTGGGAGGGCGTTAAGCCTTTAAACCCTAAACCCTACGAACTCCAAGACCTTCTAAACCCTGAAGTAAAACCTACACCCTGAACCCCCGGCAAGAAGTCCTGTACCTTTGAGCTGGACCACAAAATTTCCAAAACGCCCAAGAAACAAAACACAAGAATATCAAATAAGCCAACCCCTAACCATAAAAGCCGCTCAACCTGAGGTCCACGATTTGTCTGCCTCCAACTGAAACCACCGACATTTGATGTTGTAGTTGCTGTTGCTATTGCTGCTCTTAGTGATTAAGATAAGGTTTTGGTGGAAAATATACTTTCAAGAACCCCTCAGGAATAATCAAGGGAATCAGGCAGGCCGTAATGATTCAGGCCCCGCCAGTCAGTCGAGCGCAGCGTTTCTCCACATCTTCCTTCCGACAGCCCTCGATGTTTACGGAACGGCTCCCAGGAAAATGAAAAAAGAATATGGGGGATCTAGGACACCTAAACCCAAAAACCCTCAACCAGGACACATAAACCCTAGACCCTGAACAAGGACACTTAAACCTTAAACCCTAATCAAGGACACACAAACCCGAAACCCTAAACCAGAACACATTGTGAAATTGACAAGCAAGCCACAAGAAGAGGAGCCAACAGATGATGCAGGGTTCTGCCAGTCAGCAGTCATCATCATCAGGCCATCACCATCACAATACTAGGCGGAGAAAAGCTGATGTAAACCAACACAAAGAGCAACATAGCCAACGCTAAAGGGGCAACTCGTACGGCAAGTACTTTCATGCCAGGCCTGAACCCTGCACTCATAGCTCCAGGCAGGTGTTCGCTAGTTAGGCTTGCGGGCGGTGTCTAAACCCGAAATCCGAACCCGAAACCCGGCTTGCTGAGGTGTGCGCTCTGGGATCTAGGCATCTCGAAGTTCAGGTCCCGGCTTCGGGCTAGCGGCGAGAGATCAAGTTCCTAAGCCCATGAGCCATGCCTTCACCCACCATTCCCACAGACTCCCAGCAGGCTTTAGATATGCTCTCTTGTCCGAACCATACTAGGCCTCCTGACCGCGGCTTTCCCCAAGGTCCTACAGTAAAGCCCCGTTCTGATTTCTAAACCCTAATCCCTAAACCCTAAACCCTAAACCCCAGGGCCCTAGAACCCTGAAGGCCCTACAGTAAAACCCCCAATCTGATCTCTGCGCTTCTTTGTTTTCGCAGTGGCAAAGCGATGTCGTGAAGCCTCGGAGAAGGGGCATAGTGGGGGTTGCTGTTACGGAACTTAATTAGCTCAAGTTATCAAAGTCGGCCCCTATAGTAACAAAAAAAGGTTGCTTATTCTGGCAACATAAAGTACATTCCTTAAGAGGAACCCAGTCAAAGACCTCGAACACGGGGCCGCCTTAGGGGTTTCTCAGGGGTCGAAAGGGGCGCCGAGGTACGAGAAATGTGGGATTCAGACTTAGGGTGCTGGGTTTTAGGCCTTGTTAGGGTTTAGGGTTTGGGGCGTAGGGTTCAAGGCGAGTTTGGTGCATCAGGTCGAACCACACATGATTCCAAATGATGTATCAAGAACCGCAGTCACGACAGGGACACGACTGGACACCGCGACCTAAGCCAGCACCGAATCAAGGCGGGCGACAGCTAGAGAACCGGAAATATCGACCGGCCGTAACCCTGACACGCACACCAAGCACTCGCTGATCATGAGAATGATCGGACGGAATAATGCTCATGTGTATGTATGCATGTATGTAAGTGTGCATGCATGCATGCATGCATGCATGCATGCATGCATGCATGTATGTATGTATGTATGCATGTATGCGTATTATTTATATGGATGTATATGTATATATGTATGTATGAATGTCTGTATGTATGTATGTATGTATGCGTGTATACATATATGTAGATGTACAAAAACTTTGATAGATAGACAGGTAGACAGATATATCGCTCGATAACCATAGGTAGATAGACAGATAGGTAGATAGATGGATAGGTGGGCCTTCATAATTGCAACAGGCTTTCACGGGCTATGTTGCAGAATATTGGCAATAAGGAACCCTCAGGAGTTTTGTCCAAGACAACGAACCGAACACTGCCAACAAATTTGTGTTAGATTCTGTTTTACGGACTTTCGAAGATTATAATACTCTATACCATATGAGAACATTTTAAGTTATGCTATGTTGCATTGCATGACATTACGTTATATTTCATTAAACTGCATTGTAATATATTATGTTATACTATATTGGATTGTATACGAGTTTAACTATACTACATTACGTGCTATTGTGGTAGGTTCTATTATACTATCACAAAAACGAAACATCCTTATAGTACACCATACTGTATTATAGTATCTTTATGTTATACTATGTTTATACTGTACTGTACTATGTTCTGTTTACGCATGTGATCTCATAGTATTTTATATTGTATTACAAATCGAGAGAAAGAAGCTGCCCCTCATGCTTGAAATGCCACCCTCGCTCGCCTTCTTACCCGACATCCTAAACCCAGAAGCACTAAACCCTCAAACCCTGAAGCGCAAAACGCTGAAGCCTGAAAAGCCCTACCCTAGTGGCGCAGGGGACGGAGTAAGTAGGTTTTAAGTAGAGTTACAAGTACTCTAAATTACTCTAAATGGAGATACCTCAACTATACATTGTATTGTCCACAGGACAGAAAACAGCACCATCATCATGATGAGGCTTTGCTGGCCCGAAACTTCTAAGTAGACTTAACACCAGCTGCCGCGGCACACGATTTGGGCGGCCTCTATCCGTAGGCTTCTTGGACCAGAGATGCACAGCCGGGAGGCACCTCGGCCGACGAGCCCCGATGGTGTTGGTTGTTGCTTTCTTTTTTTTTTGGGGGGGGGGGGTTAGGGTTCAGGGTGTAGGGCTTAGGGTTTAGAGGGGGCTATCCCCTCATTCCGGGGTCGGGCTCTTGGTTCCAGAGTAAAGGGCTGAGTCTCAGGGTTTAAGGGGCGTTTCTTAAGCTCCAAAACGGAATCAGCATTCAACCTGGTGTAGAAGCCTGCATGATTACCAGTGATATTCCTCAGGGGTTCCTCACTATGGCTATACTATACTGTACGATACTATACGATACTATACTATACTATGCCGTACTGTACTGTATTGTACTACACCATACCATACAATCCCATACCATACCGTACCATACCAGACCATACCAAACCAGACCGCATCATACCATACCGTAGCGTACTATACAATGCAACACCACACTATACTATACTATACACTACTATACTATACTATACTATACCGTACTAGGCCGAACTGTACCACGCTATACTACACTGTACTGTTTATTGGACTAGGCTAGACTAGGCTATGCTACACTATCCTTTGCTACACTTCAAGACCCTATTTAGTAAGGCCCGTGTTTCAACGTTGAAGAGCACTCCCCGCATCCTACACCTGGAAGCCCCAAACCCTAATGCAGGGGCCTTAAAAATTAGAATAGGGTGAACCCCCAACAGTATAGGTAATTCTTCAGGCTCCTATATTGAATTCTCACGCCATGATGAATCCTGAACCAGGTTTCATGTGCTTGAATCCTGCGAGTGTAATCTTATACCCCACCCAAAGCCTAAACCTTAAACCCCAGGAGCCGGGTTCAGGGTTGAGGCTCTAGGGAGCCTTGGGGTTTAGGAAACGCTACGTCCTAGAAGCATATCTTGGGTTTAGGGTTTAGGGTCCTAGAAGACTGCATATCTTGGGCACAAGGTCGGCAATCGTCTCGTGATCTTGCAGCCGCTGTCGCAGCAGTGTCGAAGAGATGTGTAGAAACCTGCCCAAGGCTCTGCGAAGTCAGGCCTTCGGCTAAGGATCCAGAGTCTGGGGTCTCCCAGAGAGTTTGCTTTCTTTGGACGGTTCCGAGAAGCTTTTCACGGCCTGTGCTTCGAAAGATTAGTGTGCCTGATTTAGACAGATGTGCTAGTTTGAGTTGGTCAACAAGCAGCGCACATCGTCATCACCATTATCAAAATCACCAAGTTTGCAACGATCAACCAGCAGCAGCTGTAGCAGATATGGGAGCGGTAGAGGGAGCAGGAGAGGAGCAGTAGCAGTAGGAGCAGCAGTAGCAGTAGCAGCAGTAGCAGCAGCAGCAGCAGTAGCAGAAGTAGCAGTAGCGGTAGCCGTAGCTGTAGCCATAGCCATAGCCGAAGCGGTAGCAGCGGCAGTAGCAGCATACGTAACTGCAGCCGTAGCCGTAGCAGTAGCAGTAGCAGAAACACTAGCAGACGCAGTAGCAGTAGTAGTAAGCAGTAGTAGTGGTGGTCGTCGTCGTCGTAGTAATTAGTAGTAGTGGTAGCAGTAGCAGTAGCAGTAGCAGTAGCAGCAGCAGCAGCGGCGGTAGCAGTAGCAGTAGCAGTAGCAGTAGCAATAGCAGTACCTTCCCCCCAACCCAAACTCTAAACCCTCAACTCTAACTCCAAAACGCTAAACTCCCTGAACCTGCAACACTGAACCCTCAACCCTAAACCCTAAACCCCCTAAACCCGCAACACTGAATCCTAAACCCTCAACCCTAAACCCTAAACCCTCAACCCCAAACCCTTAACCCTAAACTAAATCCTGCCTTGGATCTGCCTGGATGTAAGCCGTTGGGATCGGTCGTCGGCCAGCGAGAATGAGCTGGCCCGCCAAGTTCCTTTTAAGATAAGGGTCGACATACTTTACTTAAAGACAGCAGCCCCTTATAGTCTCCAATACTATAATATAAAGTTCCTTTTAAGATAGGGGTCGAAATAAATTAGCCACACAAAAGCCCCTTCTAGTCTCTAACAGAATAATACTATAAGACAACCCCAAAACCTAATTACTGCAATTCGTAAGGCTCTTCGTATGCCCAAAGCTTACGTGTAGGGCTTACAGTAGGGTTTAGAGTTTGGGGTTTAGGTTTCGGGTTCAAGGGGGGTTTAATCTGTTTGGGGTTCGGGGTTGAGGCTTTGCGGTTTAGGGGCAACTGCTTCGACTTCAAGACCTATGATAATGCCTATTTACTGTAATATAAAGTACGATGACGGACTAGAGTTGCAATAGAATCATAATCTGATTAGCATGTACTTAGATTATACTTCTAGCCTACAGAATGCACGAGAAAACGACTCGGCAGGCATACTGCACCTGGCGGCCACTTATCTCCTCTTTTGGGTACCTAGTTTCAGCAGCTTTGTACATAATCACCGAGATGCAACCTTACCTCAATGCATCCTTGCATGCACCTCTCCGTTAGACCGACAGAAGACTACAATAAAACAGCTGGCACACATTCGACCTCCAAACCCTGCACCATAGGCCGCAAAACCCCCCAAACACGAAATCTTAACTTCCTGAGAAGGCTCTAAACCCCTGGCTCTAAACCCTAAATCATAAACCCTTAAATCCTGAATCCAATGCCCCCAAACCCAAAATCCTAAAAACGTCAGCCATGGAGCAGAAACTCAAGCTTCTTCTCGTCCAGGCCATCCTCGCGAAGGCTTAGTGATAGTGGTTTTTGCAGTTTTCCCAGAGTCTTCTTGCTCTTCTCAACGAAGATAAGGAGCCGTACGGCCCTAAGGAACAACATCAATACTCCACACCAGGATTCTGCACTCTAGGCTTTAGGCTCAAGGATCTGTGGGAGAGGTTGGGGAGGTGGGGGAGGCGGGGGAGGCCGGGGAGGCGGGGGAGGTGGGCCTCGTCTATAGGGCACTGCGAGGGTACCATAAGGCCCAGATGCAGTCCTTCTGCAAGCTGCGTATTCCACGGTACATGACTTTGGCACCGTGCTGCTGCGCATGCTTCCAGAGATAGCTATATCTCGGCGGCATTTGGTTAGGGGTTTCAGGGTTTAGCGTTTTCAGCGCTTTGGGATATAGGGCCTTCAAAGGAACCCTTAAATAAGTTAGAACATACCTTGCCTATTTTCGGCCCAAAAAGATAAATCACAATCCTAAGAAACTATTTTATTCCCAAATACCCGTATCTATCTAGGTGCCATAGCCCAAAAAGGGCAAAGGGTTCCTTGTAGAATTTGGTTCAGGGTCTAGGGCTAAGGGTTATAACTCCAATGTAATGATAGTATATAACTACTTATGTGTTATAATTACATCATAGTATCACTGTATAAAAAGAAGTAGTTTGTTTGTTCTGTTTTGTTATCAACAGGTATCTCAATCATCACCCTGTCCTTGTGCTTTCCAGTCAGCATAAAGTAGTTGTCCAGAAACAGATCATTCGTCAACAACTGGTAAACGTGATCAAAAACTTCCTGAATTTCAGATTTCTTATCCACAATCTTAGTTTTCTTGTATTCTTTTCTCTTCTCTCTGCATTTAATGCAATTGCGCCAAGGTTGCCCCGATCTATTGAACCCGAACTCTTCTGCAGGTTTTTTGCTGTGGCATCTTGTGCATTTGATTGTCTCCATCTTCCTNCTTCTCTCTGCATTTAATGCAATTGCGCCAAGGTTGCCCCGATCTATTGAACCCGAACTCTTCTGCAGGTTTTTTGCTGTGGCATCTTGTGCATTTGATTGTCTCCATCTTCCTAATATCCATAACACTATCCCTTTAAACTGCTTTTCTCCAAGCATTCGGAACAAGTCGCAATGTATTTAACATAACAATAAGAATGCTTACCAGTGTAGTAGCAACGCTTAAAACAATCAATGTCTTTGACTTGCTTACAACGATAACATTTCCTAGTGACAACATTATTTGTTTCAGTATATGGATCAAAATCAACTGATATCTTATTTACTTTTATTGTCGCCGTTGCCTGTGATTCTGGCACGGGCTGAAGGCTATACAGTGGGCTGACGAGCATCCCAATCTCACGCTGCAGATCTTGCTGAAGACCTACCATCTTGTCCGCGAGCATCTCCTGCGATTGCTGACGCTTCTCCTCGAGCGTCTGAAGCGATGGCTTCTCCTCGAGCTTCTCCTCGGGCGTCTGAAGCGCCATTTCCACGGTCTTCTGCGATGCCTGAATCTCTTTCACAGTCTTCGTGAGCAATGCCAGAGTTTGGGAGATCTCGTCCAACTTTTTGCTATGTGAATCTGTTTCCATGGTGCTAAAGCTAAATTCTGAAGCACCTGCATCATCAAACGGCTGAGCAACAAACAAAAAAATTTCAACCACCCGCAGTACAATGCATACAGTGTGCCGAAATGGAAATGGACTGTGACTAACCGAACTGACAACGGCTCAAGCTGCCGTCTTCGCTGTCCGTGTCGTGGCCGGAGAACGACGTGCACAGGTTCGCCGAAAGCCCCACCGTTAACCCCAAACCTTAACCCAAATTCAACAAGAACCCCCTTGCCTTGTTTAGGCTATGGCACCTAGGTAGGGTATTGGGAATATTCCTAAGATTGTATTCTAACTTTGGGAAGGGGATGTTACATGGGGGTAGGGCTAGTGGTGCCGATAGCCTAAAATAGGCAAGGTATCATCTAACTAAATAACCCCTATGTGTTTGTAAACATAAACATACATACAACTAATTATACATATAATGTATATACCCGTATCACGTATCACAGACTATCCCATGAAGCATAAACCCGTAGCACATTGCCTGCCAAGGTGGCCCCGTGTCCGCAAGGCTCCAAGCTCCTTTAGCACTCTTCATACTGCCGTCCTCAAGCTTGAACCCGACTAGTGTTACCCACTACTGGAACAAGTAAGATTTAGGATAAAGCCCAAACGATTTGGGCATGAGGGTTATATGGTTTGGGATTTACAGTCTGGGGTTTGCGACGTTATGGTTAGCTTAGGGGATACAGCAGTGTTCAGGGTCCTAAACTGTAAGAACAATCAGAACAGCTGGGCGTCTCAGTTAAGCAACTGCCGATGGACAGCAGAACACCAAACTCAAAGCTAGGAAAGCTTCTAAACCCTGAAACCGTAAAATCCTACCTCTCATCATCAAGCTTCTTACCGAGTCACACAATGAAGACTTCCACATTCGTCAGGCCCAGCTCTTTTAGCATTGCCTGCTGTTAGTCGCTCAGAGACTCTTGGGGTCCTCTCAGCTGATGCCTTCAGTTAGAAGCACCTAAGATGCTTGGAACAGGGTCTCGGAGTGCAGTGTGGTGTAGCGATATTAAGGAACCCCGAAGAATAGTGGCGGAAATTATTCAGACCCTTTATGAAACATAAACTATTGAAACCCAGCCCCCCTTGTAGGCATACTACCTTTACAGGTTCTGTTTAGGTGCCTGTTTGGGCTCCCCTTAGACCTTCCGGGCAAAGCCTTAAATCTTGTAATATAGGGGCCTGAATAACTAGAATAGGGTTTTGGGGTATATTATAGTATAATCAAAAAAGGAACCCCCACATTAGTATTGGTAACTAATTAAGCCACTCACTAATTAAGCCACTCCATTATCGCCGAAGCCCTGAACACCCAAAGAATCGAAGGAAGCCCACCTCCTCCAAGAACCACACCGAGAGCTCTAATATAGGGGCCTTGATAATTACATTTACTATTTTTGGAGGTTCCTTACTATAACAATAGTACTGTACATTGGGCCCCAAAACTCTATTGGAATTATTAAGGCCCCTATGTTATGGTTTCGCCATAACGTGAGGGCACCACGGCTGTCATACGGCAAAGCTGCACAAGCTTAACCGGCTTCTCGTCCCTGGCTCAGCCATTCAAAACCTAATCCAAATCCACAGAAGCCTAAACCCTAAACCCCAAAACTCTGCATCAACCCTTGTTCCTAAACTGGACAAACCAAGCTCCGAAACAAGACGCTTGAACACCCAAGACCCCGAACGGAAACCCATAAAACCCCAAATCCCGCAAATCGATGGCCCAACACTAAGCAACGAGAAAAAAGGCCGCGCGAATGCAACAAAATAAAACCGAAAACCCTCAAGCCATCAAAACACACCAAAACCCTCGGGAAACCTTGTGATCACTAAGCCTCGAAAGCCCCCAGCCCCGAAACCGTAAACCCTAAACCCCCAAACCCTCACCCCTAAACCCAAACCCCGAACCCCTAAACCTCAAACTCCTAAAACCCCAAACCCGCAAAACCCTAAACCCTCAAACCCTTGACTCCTAAACCCCCAAACCCCCAAAAGCACAGAGGGGCCCGAAGAAGCTCCTGTCGGACGTACGGGCTCACGGCATAGGTCTTGGACCTGATGCCATGCTTGGGTTTAAGGCTTAGGGTTAGGGCTTGAGGGTTGAAGGCTTAGGGGTTTTTTGAACGCCTTTTTCCACCTTGCCAGTATGTCGGGTTGGTAGAATCCACCATGTGGAAAGCGTTCTAGTCTGGGGCCTTCAGTTGTGCACCATCATCAATCAGCACCCCTTGCCCTCGTACTCACTGTCATCCAGCACATGCTTGTCGCCCTGCTGCACATCATCCGTCAAGCCCTCATTGCCGCCCTCTGTGCCCCCTGTTCTTCCACCGAGTCCGCCATCCATCCCCGATGATCTCCCAGGTCCCGTACTGTGTCTCCATCCAGCTGAGTCAGCACCGGTGGTGACTCTCGTAGCCCAGCCCAAACGAGGTTGCCCGCCTGATCCCCGACACTACGATCATGTCGATCATGTGCTTCTTCTTCGTCACACTCTTGGCAGGCAGCATATTGCGCCTCCATCATCTCAAGGACTTCCTCTCCGAACCGCTTGACCACCATTTCAGACGACAAGTTGGGCGAACGTAAGATCTCCCATCTCAAGTCCACGTACTTCCTCAACCCTCCGGTGGAATTGTTCGCGTGGAATTATTCCTGCCAGGTTCCGAAGGGCTGCCACGCCGTGCTGGATAGGCCCAACTGAGGCTGCTTTCCTCCTCAGCTGGGTCTTGCCCGGCTCTTGGCGTTGCTCTTGGGCTGTATTTGGCGTTGAGGGGCTGTCTTCTCCGCTGCCAAAGCTAACCGATGGAGCGCTTCATGACTATGAGCCGTTCGCTCCCAAGGTGTCGGCTTGTGAGGCAATTGTCGAGAGTATCCTTTCCCCTGCTTGCCTTGCGAGGATTTGCCCCGCCCTTTGCCCGAACTTTTGGCACCTTTGCCGGGCCGTTTGTGCCCAGCGTAATACGTCATCACGGGTGAGTGCACTGCCCAAGATTTCTAATAAGACGGGGCCGACAACCTCTCGTAAAGATTCGGCTGCCATCGGTATCAACCTGTGACTTGTCGTTTGGAACCTTCCAGATCTGCACATTGTTGCTCAAGGACTTTAGAGCACACTTCATTCCAGGGAATTCCTCTTCCCCTCTGCTCTCACATGAAGTCTGCGAGAACGTCGCCTTGCTCCGCGGCGACGATCTCAGTCCAGGACCATCCGAACGTTTCATAAACTTCCACAGCAAGCTGTATAGCTGCTGATTCCCGTCGTGACGCAACAGATACTTGTACGCAGAAGTCTGTTCGTGAGTGGGGCGTTTCATGGTTTTCAGGAGGGCCTCGGCGTCTGTTGCGCCGTTCTTGACTTCATGATCAAAGACGTCTTCTGTTGGCAAGACTTTGAGCAGAAAAGTGGCTAGGAATTTGTTCCCATTCGTGTAGTAGGCGTGGACATTTTGGTGCTCGTCCACCCAAATCGTGTGAGAGGTCATCTCGGAAGGACCGCTCTCACCGCTGGTTTGGGCACTCCCCTCTTTCACCACGAGTCCAGTCTCAATCAATGCTAGCGAGAGGCGCACCAATGCCTCGTCAGCCAAATTGGGGCGTGGGGACGTCTTGAATCGTCATCTCCGACGGAGATAGCGTCGATAGCTCCACCCAATATCACACCCAAGGACCTCATGATTGAGTTGAGGATCCCGGTGAGCCAAATTCCGCTGGGCACCAGCCCAAAGGAAAAGATTTCGACCATGACCTCTCCGAAGATGGCAGTATGAGCAGTATGGGCCACGGTGTAACTGTACATGAGACGTTGGAATGACGTAGCCGTCTCTTCACAGTCAATACCTCCAGCCGCTGCTCGAAATGCAATCATTGTGCCGAACATGAAGCCATCTCGGCTGGCCTAGAGATCCCAATTGGAGGCGTCGTCCGTTGTTACAGGTTCGCGTTGTGCAACCCGGAAATCTTGTTGAAAAGGTTCTCCAGGCCCGCATCATGGTGGCCGACCCCGATGCCGGTGTGCACTGTGCCATGCATGTCTTCCTGGAACTGGCTGACTGCATTCTTTGCCAGAAGGCTTAGGGTTTAGGGTTCAGGGTTTGGGGTTTAGGGCTCAGGGTTTGGGGTTGAGGGTTTGGGTTTTGCGGCTTAGGATTTAGGGTTAGGGCTTGGGGATTCGGGCTTGAGGTTTACATGGGAATTGAATATTGGAACCTTAATGATAAAGCCTAAAGCATGGCATAAGTTTTGGACCTGATACCATGGGAGCTTAACGTAGGTTTATGGGTTCGGGGTTTAGGGTTGAGAGACTTTAATATTGGGGCCTTAATGATAAAAGCTGGGTTCCTACTGGGGCTCCTTTCAAGCGTCACTAGAAGGATTACTACACGGGTTTAATATATAGGAGCCGTAACTGTAGGAATAGGGTCACGTTTGGCGTTCCTTGAAAGGGTTCCTGAATGGTTCTGTAAGAGCTACTACGGCCTGAAGAGTTTTTATGGTGTTTGTCGTGGTTTTCTTTCCAGGCTTTGGCAAAGGGTTCTCTAACGTCACAAAGAAGGCTACATAAAGGGGCCTTCATAGTATACTTGTTTCAGCTAGGTCTTAGGGTTCAGGGTTCAGGATCATATAGGATCGATATGTTTTCAGCTTGGCATACCAAAAATATGGAAACCAAGGTCTGGGGTTCACGATTCAGGGTTTAAGGATTTCGGAGCTAGGGTCTAGGTCCAGGGTTTTGGGTTTAGGCCTTAAGGATGTCGGATCAGGGTCGGGGGTTCCGGGTTTAGGGTTTCAGCATTTAGGGTTCAGTGATAGGATTTAGGGTATTGGGCCTTGTGTTGCGGGTTTAGGCTTTAGGATTCAGAGCTAAACTTCCTGAAGTCACAGGCGAGGGGGCTTCAAGGGCACTAAGCAGCTTAGGGCTGGGGGCCGTAAAGCTTAAGGATATAGTCTAGGGTCGTGGATCTGCGAAATCATGCTGTTTAGACTCTTAGGTCCTAGAATGTAGGGATTGCGGTGCGGTGAGGTTGCTAGGATTTGGGGGACTTGGGGGTTTGGAGCTTATGGGTTAGGGCGAGGGCTTTGTGTTAAAGGCTTATGGCTCGGGGGGCTTGAAGGTGTCGTGTGCAGGGTTTCACGTGCAGGGTGTCGGGCTGCCTGGCTTCAGGGCTTGAGCAGAGCGGGTGGCGCTCAAGAAGGCTGCACACCAAGACATGAAGAAAGCACGGCGATCATTTGCTGACAATGTTCCGGTCATTTATTCAGAACTCCCGCAATTCCGATCTCATTGGAGTCCCCGATCCGGGCTTCTACGCTGCTTCACTCAGAGCTATACTAGTAGCCGGAGACATTCAGCTTTACATGTATGCTCCGGCAGGCGGAACATAATTCTGCCACAATGACTGTCATGTTGTTGTGAATGATACTCTGATTCGCGATAAACTAATCTCAACACATCAGCTGAAAAGATAGCTGAGCTGCGGGTTCACCCCAATGACCATGTGTACCCGTTCATACCTCGCCTTGGCTGCCAAGTTAGCACATTGGCGAATGTAGTGGTTCTGAGGAGTCGTTACTGGTATCTTGATTGTGGAAGCCGAAATTTGAACAAAGCAACAGTGGCTTCTTCTATATTGAGGGTCGTTCTGCGTAGTCCTTGCTCTATGTTGCGTGTTGAGCTTCAAGCTTGGGATGACAGACCTGAGGAGCACAGAAACCCTGGGCAGCATGCAAAGGTGGTGATGCAGGTCCTGAATACCATTCCATGCAAGGATATCCCGACCCGCAGCCGCAGCCTGCTTTATGGCTCGGTTGGCGGCACCCTAAACCCTAAACTTAAAGCCTAACCCCTAAACCCTAAACTGAATTCCCAAACCCTAAGCGGCTACCACTCTACTTCGAGATCCGGGAAAAAAGGCGATGGAAGCCAAGGCGCTGCGAGGTATCTGACCACTTCCTCGGCTCCGGAGAGTGTTTTGCTTCGAAGTCCCGAGACTCCTCCCTGCCCTCAGGACAAGGATAGACGAGAAAATAACAGAGAGAGAGAGAGAGAGAGCGAGGGAGGGAGGGAGGGAGAGGGAGGGAGGGAGGGAGGGAGGGACAGAAACAGAAAGACTGTAAAAGACGGCAGCAGAGACCATCCACAGAAGAACACCCGCAAGGCAGAAGCACGACTGTCTGCCACCCGGCTCTGAAGTCCCCAAATCCCCCAAAAACCAAAGTTCAGGGTTTAAGGTTTAGGATTCGCGCGAAGTGGCGAGATGTCCGTTGTGTGGCGGGTTGTGGGATCCGGCAGTGACCTTTCTGACGGACGCATGGAGGATTCGGGCCCCTAAAACCCCGATCTGGGAGCATCTATGGGCTGTATTCCTGTGAAACCCTTCTGAAGTTGGGTGCTACCACGCCGCGAAGTCGCAATGTTTTTGTTCAAGTATGGCTAAACTCTACAACATACGTCCAAAATCCCAAATAGCTTTATGCGGGCCGTTCTCCTACTCCAAGGGTTTCCCCGCACGACCTCCCACAAAGGCTTCAAGCACTGATTCTGCCGAGACATGCTGTAAGGAGATCTCGTTTTGCATCGCACTCCCATTATCCATCATGAGGAAAAAGCCGTAATTCCCATGTTCAGAGCACTTGAAGTAATTCAAACAGCAGGGGGTTTTCCATTTAGGCTTTTTATGCAGTGGAAAGGCTGATGCTTTAGGGCTCAGGGTTGTAATGTTCGGGGTTCTAAGGCTTTGGATTTAGGGCCTGGGCTTATCATGTAGGGCCGGGGAAAAGGGTGTAAGGTCCAGGGCGTTTGGCCAGCTGTACACGGAACAACACCGGGCCTTGAGACGTGGTTATGTTGCAGCGGTAGCCCTCGGGAACGACCTAAGCCCCGGGGTTCAGGTGTAGGGTTTTGGGGTTGCAAACCAGATTGACACTGTATAGAAATATACTGTATTATCGTGTGCTATAGCAGACCATAGTACATGACATTATAACAGACTATCTTCTATAAGGGTTTAAGGGCGTAAGACTGAAGGGCTTGAAGGGTTTAGGGCAGTTTAGACCCATTCGTTTCAGCCCAGCAGAGACCGAGAACTTTCAGTCAAGGCTTGTGAGGCGAGCTGCGGCCAAGCCTTGCTCACGCACCGCTGGAGGTGCGAGGGGTTGGCGCAGGTAGCTGCTGGTGCCCAGGCAGATACCGAAGTAACCTGGTTTCGGTTCAGGGTCAAGGGGCTTACGGTTTGGGACTTAGGGTTACCTCCAGCCACGGACGCAACATCTCAACAAACAGCGAGGAAGGTAACGAGACAGAGCTTCGGATTCAGTAAACTGTAAGTTGGTTGCCAGGCAGCTGCTACCATGCTGACCCGCTCTTGAAACAGTGAGACTGTAAACACGCATTCTCGAATGGAATGCTCAATGCCAAATCTGAAGCTCCAACCTACCAGCCACAGCCCCTGCCGCTATCAAGATCATCAGCGAAATGCAAAAGCACCCCAGAACCCTAAGCTCTAACCCCCCTAAACCCAAAGCCCTTGAGCCTAACAAGGAAGAGGATGAGAAACCAACTACGAGTATCAGCCCAGGTATTCTCGGCCAGGCCTAGAAGAGAGGCCAGGGGCAGCCCGAGGCCCAGGACACACCTCACAGAGAGGGGTCTTGGGACTTAGGGTTTAAGGGTTTAGGGTTTAGGGTTTAAGGGTTTAGGGTTTAAGGATTTAGGGTTTAAGGCTTGGGATTTAGGGTTGAGGGTTTGGGGACTGGGGGGGTAGGGTTTAGGGTTCAGGTGTCTTGGGATGTCGGGTTTAGGGTGTAGGCCTTATGGTGCAGGAGTTAGGGCTTAGGCCCCAGGTGTCTTGGGAACGATGCTTAGGCATGTTGGCTTAAGGCATCGGGCCACATCAGATGGCAGCCTTTTGCTTAGTACAACTGCGGAGATGGATCTGCCGCTTGCTGATGACGCTGAGCTTCTGCCGCCCTCCTCCTCCTCCTCCTCCACTCATCCTGCTCCTCCGCATTAGCCTTGCCTGCACTTATTTGCACTCCACCTCCTCCTGCTCCTGTTGCACTGCCAAAATAATCTTTGTGCCACCAGCCGGGACGGTATACACCCACATGATCCTAGCACTTCCTGTCTGAAGTGTTTTGTTGTCATGGAGGTTCATACAACGATGACCGGGCGTTGCATATGTGGCATCTCTTACCATTTTGTTTGGATGGTATACCGTTTACTGCTAGCCTAGGATAACATTGCACGGCCCTCTGTAGGTGCATTACAGCGCAGCTGTACAACCACAACTTGGCATCATTCTGCCGTAGCATTCTACCGGTACATGATACACCTTAGCATTGTGAGGCTGCCTGACACTCAGATGATTTTGACAATGCGTTCACATCTTCGCTTCTCACACTCAACTTCTAATCGAGTTCAACCCAGTGCTAAGCTTCAACAATACTGCATGTTACATGTGGGTATCAAGCAGCGAAGTGTGGGCAGATTGCATTGGTAGGCTGCAGAATGGCAGTATTACACTATGTTACTGCTGTCCTCGTTTTGCACCGTATAGGTGAATCCAGAATATGCAGGGCTTTGGGTTTAGGGTTGAGCCCAGAGACTCCAAAACCCCTTCATTAAGGAATATACCTTAAACTATAGCAGGATCCGTAATATGATTTAAGGCATATTCAGCATATTCCTTAATTAAGGGATAATGGAGTCTCTGGGAGGGTTACCGAGCCAAGGTCCCTTCTGGCGGCTTCGATGACAGAACCCGATGCCCTGAAGGCTAACAACACTTCGAGCCAAGAATTCGACTATTCAGGCTTCTGGTTCAGAGTCTAAGGTTCACGGTTGAGGGCTTAGGGTTTAGGGTTGAGAGTCTACGATTGAGGGTTGAGGGTTTACGGCGATGGTGAGGGTTCAGGGTTGAGTGTTTAGGGTTTAGGGGTTTAGAGTTCTATAATACCCTGAAGGAAAACCGCAGAACTCGGAGAACCCCCTGATGCGCATCCCCGGTGCGCGGAGGGCGCTGCAGCAGCACCCAAAGCCAAAGCAGAACCGGCTCCTGGAGGTGTAATTGATTTAAACAGGGTTTAAGGCTTCAGGGTTTTGGGTTTTGGGTTGAGGATTTAAGAAACTTACGATGTGGAGTCTAGGGTTTAGAGTTGGAAGGGTCTTCTGAATCACCACACCCAGCAACCTACGTCCACGGCCTTTAAATCCCTCCAAACTTACTAGAACCCTGAAACCAAAGCCGGCAGAGGTCACTTTAATGCAGGAGGCTTACTAGCTAGAAACTAGAATAGGATGCTTACTCTATATTATCCTCTCACTATCACCGCCACTGTTTCATAACTAGTCCGACCCCTCTTTTCAAAAGCCTCAAGTTTGGGAACCCAGGGTCCATGATGTTTTTTGTTCTTGTGGGTTTCGGGGTAGAGGGCTATAGGGTTTGGGGATCAGGGTTCTAGGGCTTCAGGGTTTAGGGCTTTGGGGCTTTGGGGTTTCGGGCTTTAGGGTTTAGGGTTAGGGCTTTGGGGTTTTGGGTTTTGGTGCATTGAACCTTCTCCGAATCCGAAGGAAAGCACTTGGAGAATGGGGCCAACTATGGCGGCCTAAAGCTTCGGAGCCGTACTGCTTCTCGTGAATCCCTCCCAAACCCCCACCCACTGAACCCTGCAGCCTGAACTCTGAACCCGAAGCCAAAATCCTTATTCCCTAATCCCTGCCCGATCCCGACACCCTTTTAACCACTAAACCCAAAACCCTCAAACCCCAAACCCTAAACCCAAAACTCAAACTATAATCCCTGCCCGAAGCGCTCCGAATCTCGCCACCCAAACGTTTTTGGCGAATTTCTGCAGCCGCAGGCCGGCTGTGGCTGTAAGCCGCGCCAAGGGCCTCGCACTTTTCGGTGCTCATTTAAGGGTTCCTTCAAATGGTTCCGTTTAAGGTTCCTCTGAGGGATCTATAGGGCATCCTTTAAGCGCTCCTTGTCGGGTTCCTTTAAGGGTTCTTTCGAGGGCTGCGTTGTCAGGTTCCTTTTATGGGCTCCTTTAAGGGATCCTTTGGGGGGAACTTGGGAGCCATGAGGTTTTGGCGACGAGAAGTTCGGGCTCGGGGGTAGGGTTTAGGCGGTTTGGGGTTTGGGGGTTTAGGGAGTTGAGTTGGGTGGCTTAGGGGTTGGAGTTTCGACAGCATGCTCCATAACCCCGTCCAGACCCGTAACAACGAACTGTGAGAACCACTGGGTTTCAGTGCTGCTTCTACAGACGAGGCCTTAGCTAAACTAGGATTCCTGTTTTGTCTCTGCTGATTCTTCACTGGCTTCCCTGTACCTCTGCTTCCTCCAGACCCGGGCTTTCTCGCGGGGTCCTACCCAGTTGCTGCCGTGCTGCGAACATCCTTGGTCGCAAGGCTGCTCTGCGTTACAGAGAACACATGGGTTACTAGGGCTCGGGGTTCAGAGTGTTTCTAGGATCTGATACTCCTATGTGAACCGGCATGCACACGATTCTGATGCTACCCACAAAGCAGCGATGGGAATAGCTGGTCAAAAAGTAAAAGTCGCTGTGATGGGGCCTAGGGTTTAGGGTCACATACAGAGTGTATCCCAGTCCCAAACAGCTTCCACCGCTTGGATTACCAAGTCTGCTGCTGCTCAATGCCTGCATTTTTGTTCGGAAAACTTTAGATGTGAAGCCTAAACCCCGAAACCCTTAAGCCTAAAACCCTCAACCCTACCATCTCGCCCAGTTTCGCTCGAATTGCTCCGAGAGTAGCTGGGCCTCCTTTGCCGCGTTTGCGCGGGCCTGCGACTCGCCTGGCACTGTCACACTTGTCACACAGTTGATGGACAAAATCCTGCATTGCCCATTAAAAGGATATACCATAATTCCCATAGTTTAGGGTCCTTAGGGTCATGCAGGATTTTGTCCATCAACCGCAGGACCCCAACTGGAGTTCGTGGTGCTTTCGCACGCAGGCAATCGCAGCGCACTTCTTGATGCCACGTCCGTGACCGCCGCTACTTCAAGCGCTGGGTACTGTAAGACGCGAACAGCTTCCGACTAGTCTTATAGCTGCTGAGGAACTTGGACTGCTAAATGTTCCGACAGCGGTTTAAAGGCACAGCTTTCATGGCAACCCAAAGCCCAGAGATTGACCCTGAACCCACATCCAGCACCCGGAACCCTAAAATACGAAATAACCCCTTTTGACAACCCTAAACCCCTGAAACCTCACTAAAAACCCTACGACTCTAAGGCCCTCAAGCCCCAAATCTCGACAGAAGCCGGGGGGCGGGAGTCCCGGAACGGGTCTGTGGCATAGATCGGCGAGCTGAGATCCTTGGTGTCTCTAAAAATTTCGGGAGGGCTCGAAGGGAGCTTGTCGGTTTTGTACAAAGAGGGTTCCATTACGCTACTACTGTATAAGGGTTCTCTAGTCTAAGAATGGCATGAGGTTTTATAAGGTTTACAGTAGAAGCCAGAAAGTTGGAACATCAATATCCTCATGCCCTGAAGGTAGAGTATAGGGGATCCTAGCACAAATCCTCCTAAACCCATGTTCCAACTTTCTGGGGTTCACTGTAGGTCTAAGGACCTATAGGCCGAGGCTTGTGTCAAAGGATGAGGACTCATGCGGCCTATCCTCAGATGCAAATTCGGGGTTGGGTGATTGGGTGAGTACTTCTCGCATCATACGCTGAAGGTTCAGAGTTTTAGGGTTTTGGTCCTGGGGTTGCAGGATTAAGGAATTATAATTAGGAGGGGTCCTGGAGCTCGGGCTCTCGGGTCGGAGGGTCGGGATTTAGGCTTCGGGCTCTGGGAAGTAAGGCTCATGGTTCAGTGCTCAGGATGGTAGATCAAGCCTGCAGTTGCTACCATTGCGGTGATGATGGTGCTGAAGATGGTGCAGGTGCAGATCCTCCCTTGAACCGATACTGCTGGCTGCTGTGACGAGGAGGACGACGACGATTTGAATCTTGGCGACTACTTCTTCAGGAAACCACAAGAAAACTAAGAATCCCCCAGAAACTGGCAGCCCACTTTCCTGAACTATGTAGACTGCTGAAGACTAGATATCCACATAACAGGTCTGCAAACTGAATTCCCCTTGTACGCCCAAGGGTTAAGTGCTAGGTCCCTTCTGCAAGGAAACACACCAGAATCTGGCCGTGCTGCAGCGGCAGCAGATTTTAAAAAAGCAGAGCGAGCAAGGCAGAACACAGCCTCGCGGACAAGGCAAAGTTCAAAGTCAGGGTACTTCGAGAACCCTCGCCCTAAACCCGACTTCTGTTCTTGTTAGGCACGGGTGTGTGCTTTGGTAGTGCGTCAATTTCTGTTGCTCCTTCCATGGATCTACTATGATGGTCGTGACTTAGGCAGGAATCCCTCTGACCCCAGGCACCCAGAACCCCTACACCTTAAGTCCCGAACCCGAAATCCCAAGCCAAGAGTGGAAAGGTCCCCTCCCGACTTGCCAAGGGATGGCCTCAGGCAGTGATCTTACTGTTCTGACTACTCTTCTTAGATTTCGGGCTTTAGCATTGGACTTGGGATGGGTGATTGGAGCTCCGTAGGCTTTGCACTCCGGCTTGGCTGAGGTAGCCTCAGCTTTGGGATCTGTGGCCTGGGCCTCAGGATTTAAGGGTTTTGGGTTAGGGGGCTTTGGTGACTTTAGGTGGTTTAAGTCACGGCTCGGGGCTTCAAGGACCCCACAAGGCCTCCGGCACGTGGCTGTACTCCTGGCCTTAGAAAAAGCATTCTGGGGCCTTAACAAGGAAAGGGGTTGGGGGTATGGTATACTAACTATAACCAGAACTAGAACCAGGAACCCTAACATGGTAATTGCTCAGGATCCTAAAATAGCTGGATTATAGCTTTGAGGCACGAGACTGTCGGGGCTTTGGAATCTTGAGAGCTCCTTCCACTAGCGAGGCTGGGAGCAGTGATTAGGGCTCTCGGGTTTCGGGTTTGGGCTTAGGTTGCAGGGCTTTCGGGGTTTAGGGTTTGGGTTTAGGATTTAGGGTTGCTTGTGGGCTTTCGGGCTTAGGGATTTACCATCGACAGATGAGATTGCCATCCTCATTATCACAAGCGATTTAGCTGACAACTCCGCTACAGCGTCACTTCCATGATGCCTCATAGTCATCATGGTCATCCCCATGAGAGACACTCATCAGCACGCTCATCATCAGTATCATCGTCGTCATCAACATCATCATCACCATCACCACCATCATCATCCATTCCTGCACTCCTTCAACACCACACTAGTCTTGATCGTAGTTGTCCCCATCCTGCTATTCATCATACCTACTGCCATCACCACAGCTACCATCATCGCAAGAACTATCATCGTCAACCCAATCTACTCTTACCCAAACTTTCAAGTCTAAGCCCTAAAAGCCACACGCAGCAACAGTTGGCCGGGGACCGAACGAATTTGTCGACCTTAGCGAGGGGCGTCTGTATTCCACTAAGGGTTCCTCCTATCAAGGTGCCGGTAAGGGCTCCTGATTCCTGTAAGGGTATTGATCCGAAACTTCCTGTTGGGAACCCTAAACCCTAAACCCTAAGCCCGGCCGACGATTCAGACTTGTGGAGCTCATTTGGGTTCGGCAGGTCCTGACTTCGTCAACAGTTGCTTCGGGCATGTCGGGTTTACACCCAAGAGTGCCAAGCGTGGAAGAAAGCTGGCCGGGTTCGCACAGAAACTGTGCTTCACAAACGTCACTTGTCACTTGTCTGGAGCCTACATACAGAATCATGTAAACATAATGGTGCACTGCAAGTGGGCGCAGCGACAAGCGGCTGCTCCTCTGCTTTGGCAATGCCAACGTTCCTAAACCGCAAGCCACACTCTAAATCCCGAACCCAGGGTTTTGGGATCAGGGCTGAGGGGGAAACGAAGT
Organism: Symbiodinium sp. clade A Y106; assembly: GCA_003297005.1. Taxonomy (NCBI): domain Eukaryota; class Dinophyceae; order Suessiales; family Symbiodiniaceae; genus Symbiodinium; species Symbiodinium sp. clade A. The sequence goes on from BGNK01002934.1 coordinate 56,240, forward strand.
CTTAGACCCCAAAACCCAAACCCCAGACCCTAAACCTAAACCCCTAAACCCTAGACACCCTGAATCATTAAACCCGAAGCTGCAAAATCTCAAAATCCCAAACCCTAGACTCTAAACCCGAAACCCCAAAACCTAAATCCCAAACCCCAAACCTAAACCCAAACCCTAAACCAGCAAGGAGGCTGTACTCTTCGTATTGCTCCCAGGGCCGACCCAGCACTGCCATGTCGAAGTCCTTGGACTTGGGGTGTAATCTAGGGGCCTGACTAGTTAGAATAGGGTTTAGGGTTTGAGAAGGCTGTCGGCATTTTATCAGGCTTTGATAAAGCTGCAGAAGGTTGGACGAAGATCAATGTTTTACCAGGCCTTCTTATTGTCTGTATGTGCATGTTCAGGGTCTTAGGATTTGGGGGCTGTGTACTTCAAGGGCCTCAACTGCGAAGACTGTAGCTTGCGGCTTTTGGTGTCGATGCGGATAGACAGTTATGCTTATGCAGGGCTTCGGGTGCAGCAGTGACGGGTTGAGTATGTTCAGACTCCGTGCCCGGGCTCAGAAATTACAGAGTCCGTCACTTCCGCCAGTAGGGTTTTGGGTTTGGGAAGTCTCCTGATACTAAATTCGAATCAAGCATCCATGAACAACCTGCAGTCCATCTCGTCACTGTCTGCACACTTGTGGTGAGCAGTCTGCTCCTGGGTGTGGGTCGAGCATCAGTGCTTCAGGGTTCAGGCCTTGAGCTTCAAAGCTCAAGGTTCTTAGGGGATCTCTGCACCTCGAAAGGCGATTTCCGCCACTCTGTCGCCAGTAACCCATATTTCCAATCAGGGCCGGCATATTTAGTTGCGGTGTGGTTCCAGCATTCCGGAAAAGCGCGTTTAGCTTGTACTTCTACTATGGGAATCGCAATGATCGATACTTTCTAATCCGCTCGGAACTAAGCCGGAAGTGCCCGAAACGCAAAAAGGTTTAAGGTTTAGGTTTTCCGAGGGGTCTTTATAATTAGAATAAGGTTGGGGGGTATCATGTACTATATTCATTGCAACGAATGAGTATTGGGACAATATAAAGGCTCCAATATCAGGGTGTCATGGGTTTCGGAGCTTAGGGTTCAGGGCTGGCAGAAAGCCCAATGTGCAAGCCCACAAACCTGCAAATCTTACGCCTGGACGAGGGACAACTAACATCCCCAAGCCCCACATGCTTACAAAAAAAGCAGCTAAAGCCCTAAATCCTGGGCCTCAACATCAAGCCCGAACAAACTCGAGTTTTTTAGAGTCCCCCCCAAATAAAGGCCTTCAAACCCTCAAACCCCAATTCCTAAACCCTAAACCCTAAACACACTGAGCCCTGGGCGATCCATCTTCTGACCTAACCGGTCCGGGGCGTGTGAAAGTGCGCATGCGGGAACCCAGAGAGCCCAATACCCCTTAATTAAGGAATATGGCTTAAATTATATAGGGCTTCATATTTGATTTAAGCCAATTTAAGCGCTATTCCCCCTAAACCCTAAACCCTATATAATTTAAGCCATATTCCTTAATTAAGGGGTATTGGGCTCTCTGGGAAACCCTTGCAGGGTGCAGAGCTGAGGCCCCTCGAGGCTTCATGGGGGTTGCAAGGTTAGATCCTAGGAGCTCCTGGTGTTCTTGATATAGGGGCCTTATCATAATTAGGGTTTAGGGTTTAGGGTTTAGGGATAATAATTAGGATAGGTACTGCAGATATCATAAGGAACCCACCCCAAATAGTGCGGGTAGTTGTTACGGCCCCTGTATTATTAGCTTTGGGGTCTGTTGCAGGGTTCAGCATCTGGGGATCGGCTCTATTGAGTTCTTGAACCTACCCAGAGACTCCAATATCCCTTAATTAAGGAATATACCTTAAACTATAGTAGGATCCCTTGTATGATTTAAGGCAAATTAAGCATATTCCCTAATTAAGGGATATTGGAGTCTCTGGGTAGAGGGTTTAGGGGTTTAGGGTTTCCCTTCATCCTGCACTGGACAGGTTGCGCACTTGGGGCTTCGGTTTCATGCACAGTTTGGGTTTACAGTGTAGGGTTTAAGGTTTAGATAGGTTTAGGGTTTAGGGTTTAGAGTTTGAGGGTTTAAGGTTTAGGATTTCGGAGCTGCGTGCGCGCAGTTCGCCACATCTTGGCGGAAGTGTCTTCCTTGACCCGTTCCGCAGAGAATTTCGCCGTTGACCGAGCTGTCAAGAAGAGCCAAATGCTGGAACACTCCACAACGCCAATCCAACCCTCCACAGCCTATTCAGCTCCTATCAAACAAGAACATACAACCCGTGCACAACCTCTATCCCGAATCTCAAACTCCACCCTCCTCCCTATCCCCAACACCAAAACTCCGAAACTTCACCCTCCTCCTTCTGCTACCTGGCCTTGCTCACGAGGAGGCCCTTCTGATGACCAGGCGGCGCGCCCGCCGGCAGGGCCTCCTTCGATCTGACAGAAACTCGACTACGGCCTCCAAGAAGACTTTTCCTAACGGGGATCCGATCATTAAGTTTTAAGGCCTATATAACCAAAATGACCTACAGCGTGCCATGCAACTGATAGATTGCCTGGGAACGCAGATGAAACTGCGTCTCGTGCCAGGGCGGAAAGCTTTAGACTGGATCATATTGAAAGGGGTATTCGTGTTCGTCTTAGTCTTGCCGTCATTATTATCATGGTTCTTGCAGCTATTGTAGGTGCTGTTACGGTGTTTGTAGTTCATGATTCAACCGACCCTAAACCTTCAGACCCACAATCTTCCGGCTCCATAAGCCTTTGAAATCGTAACCACCAACATGGTCACTCGGTCCGGACCCTAAACCCTACACCCTTGAAAAACCTGACAGGTCCTGCGCGAATATGTCGAACAAGTCGGCACTGTCCTTTTCGTTCCTGGAGTGTACAAAGCTAATCGTTGCTGGTAGTCTAGGCAGAGTGGTCGTACTCATGTTCAGGCAGCAGAGAAACGATGCTGGTGATGCAAATTCAAGTGTGTAGTAGGAGTGGCAGTAGCGATGGTAGGGTTTAGCAGTAGGGCCGCTGCTGCCGACCCCTTTACAAAACCGCAGATGGCTGGAGGGGATTTCCGGTCAAGCGCCTCAGTTTAGAGCCCATGCGCAGATAGTCGAAAAGGAACGACTCAAAAGTCACAGCCCTCGTTGTCTTAAACTCCAAACCCAAATTCGGCTGCCAGCTGTCAAGTGGCTGCGGGCTTCCCGCCCGCGGGTTGTAGATCACCTGGGTTTCAGAAGTCTAGGATTCTAGGTGGACTTAGGATAGAGATTGGGGCTTGCTTGAAAGATCACGGGAGTTGCTAAGTTTACATTGCTTGGGGCTTTACACACCCTTCGTGGCGTTGCCCGAACTACCACCCTGCCTCTAACCAACCTACTTACTAGGTCGCCGGATCCGACCAAACAAACGTCTTGTACAAAGCCGGCGAAACCATAAGCTCTACTCGTAACCCGTGTAGAATCTTCACCTAACCCTTTCGGAACTATAGGCAGAAAGCCTTATAGAGACACTTATCGAACCCTCGCAGAAGGAAGGTTACTTACTTACTCAGTTCCCGGAGCCGTCGGATCACAAGCAAAAGAGGCAAAATCTAATGCAGGGGGGGGCTGAATAAGTAGAATCAGGCTTTGGATTTGGGGTTTATTGGGGCTTCATATGGTGAATAAGCTGAAGTTCGCTGAGAGGCCACTATTACTGATTTTTCCGGCCCCAAAGATGAAGAACACAGACACTGCTTCCCAGAGACATTGTCGGGTTTTGATTAGGAGATTTGGGCTTTGGGGTTTCTGATTCTGGGTGGCTTTGGGAAAACAGGTATGCAAAGCCTCAGACACTAGACTCTAAACCTCAATGCTTGTCGCAAGATCCTTGGACACTTTAGGAAATCTGCGATTCATGCATGCCGAGGATGCTTCGGTGCTAAAGACACAGCATGCAAAATCTGGCAACCAAAATGACAAATCCAAAATCCAAGAGGCATCATGGAAGAAGATCGCCAAGCCCACAGATGCAGCATCTTCGATAGAGCCAGCATGCTCCTTGGAGGCAGCAGTGGGATGTCGAAGCCAGCGTTTCGTTTCTGTCTGGAAGCGGGCCGCAGGGATTTGGGGCTGTTGCTTTGGAGTGATGTTCCTGAATCGAAACAGAGGTTTCGTGCAGATGTCTCGGATTTTGGCAGGCGGTTCGAATTTAAAGATATTGCTTCAACTGTTTAGACTTCCGACTCGGCTTTTAGAGTCTGGCATGAGGGTTTAATGATGCTCAAACCCGAAATCCTAAGCCCTAAACTGGCCGCACCCTCAGCCCTGAAAATCCCGAAACCCGTGTGTTTGAGACTTCAAAGCTTGGGCTGAGATGCTGCAAGTTGGGAAAGACATCGATCCTGCACGAAATCTCATGCGCACGCACTACGAGAGCGCAAGTGGCCTAGGGTTCAGGGCTTAGGGATTAAATTAGGTTGAGCCTTGTGTCATCAACTCTTGAGCTCACTTCAAGTACCCTGGCCAGCTATATCAATGAGGTTTAGGGTTAATTTGAAGCGCTTAGGGCTGAGGGTCTAAGTTTAGGGTTCAAGGTTCAGGGTGTAAGTTTTGAGGCGGCAAGGTATCCCAAACCATCTCTGGAAAATTTGCTGTAGACATAATGTCCCTGCACACCTTGAACCCGAGACTTTTTCACCCTCAGCTGGGACCCTCATCCATAGGCCCTTATACCATAAGCTAGACCCTCGATCCCTGAATCCCAAACCCTACAAGAGAGGATAGAAGCCCTATGTAAAGCCTGAGGCCCTGGAGTTCAACCTATGGGTTTTCGGGTATGGGGGTTGAAGGTTTAGGCTTTCCAAAGCCCAGCATCGTCGAAGTAGGCAAACATCTCGGCCAGGTGAGACAGGGTGTGATAGAATCGCTGGGGCTCCCCATGCCCTCGGGCGGCTTCACCGGAGCCCGGATTTCCGGCTTCGGTGAGGGCTCGAAGCGTAAGACGAAAGCTCATGTGTTTAAACAGGCTTCAGAATTCGGGATGGCGGCTAGTCCACGCACACACTCAACTTCCATCCCGAATTTCGCTTCAGACTGATGTGCCAAACTCTCGACTGTAAACCCGAGACCCTGAACCCTTCCCTCCTGCCAAGTCGCGTGTCTCCAGGGTCTGCCACCATTTTGCGGTGTCGGCTGGGCTCCTTGGCACGTAAATACGAGTTGTTCCACACAGCTGACATAGGTATCTCAATATGCAGAATAAGGTTTGGGGGTATACTGCAGTACTGTAGTATGTACTGTAGTCAGGAAGTAAGGAACCCCAGGGAATAGTAGTTTTAGTTTATTAGTTTATTCAAGCTTTATGTTATCTGTTATCCTCCAATATTATCCATTCTACGACTCCATTTGCACATGCGAAAAAGGTGAGCGATGATTTTCACGTGTGAACACATATGTACGCCATTTCGGCATCAGTTTGTGGACTTGCTTACATATGTGCAGCCATGCCGCATTCAATGCACGTACCCTTGCGCACGCTCACAAGGCTGACTCGAAGCTCGTCACTCCTCTACGACATGAGAGCCAAGCCGGAAAGGGCCCAATCTTGTCCTTGCACGGTAGCATCAACTTCGGGCACACTGCAGCCCGAGCACGCATGTTTTGTTTTTCGATGTTCTGGCCTCGGTTTCGGCGACGCCGTCGAGGAAGTCACGTTTCTTTGCCACGGCATCTCCGCATTCGCATATGTACGCACGCATGCACTCGCGCAGGAGGTAGGGAGATAGGTAGGTAGGCACTAACTGGCATTTACGAAGATACTTATGCAGGGATGCTCGCATGTACGTATGCCATAGATGCACAACAGCTTTCACCCGAACATAAAGCGTCTCTTTAAAACATGCCTGTTGAATGCATGCAGCACATGGTCATTCCATCGGGCGTCGCTTGGGACGTCGGCGGAACTTAAGCTCTTGAGTATTCTGAAGATATTACTGAGACACGTACCTCACCTGACGCACTGCCCTCAACCCCAAACCTCAAACCCTTAAACCGTTAAACCCCGCAAAGCCCTAAACCCTGAACCCTCTTTGAACTTAGATGAATCAAGGTTGCAGCCAGATTGCACCTCAAGGCGGCGACAGAGCTCCTTGCGAGCTGTGGAATATTTATGCGGAACCGGGCACACGGCTCTGGACCTTAATGCGTTTTTAAGGAAAGGGGTTTGGGGATTTAGGGCTCTTGGGTTTAGATTTTTTGGGTTGTAAGGGCTTGGGGTTTTAGCATTTAGCCTGGGCTTTCAAGATTTATGCCCAAAGCTCTGGTAAGCCCAAGACCCGAAGCCTCTAAATCCTGATACCCTGAATCTTAAGACTCCAAGCCCCAAAACCCATATCAAGCTTCAACACCCAAGACCCCAAAGGAAGCCAGCGAATCGGAGTCCATGTGCGAAACTCAAGAGAACCAAGGATGCATTGCTCCGGGTGCCTTGTGAGATCAATGAGTCTAGTACACGCTACTACAGATATATTGAAATCATAAAGCTAATGCTTACCCACCAGGGGTGATGGTAGTAATAATGGTAGAAGGAGAAGCGTGCTCGTCGTTGTCCCGTGAGGCCGTGGATCTGCGGCCGAGCATAGGGATACAAATCAATATATACTTCCGGTGCCATGATGTCCTTCAGCCACTTAGCCTAGACTTGAAGGTTTGGGATTTAGGATGGAATCGGGGGGTGTTTGAGAAGTTTGGGCTTAAGGCTTGCGATGGAGGCTCCTCCCATCGAGACTTCAACTTCTTTGCATCGGCGGCAGCCGAGGACGACATCGCGGCTCGGTCTCGCGACCATGCACCCACGCACAGGTTTAGGGTTTAGGGCTGGGAATTCGCATTGGTAACTTGTAGGTCACGGGTATCCGGCCGCGGGCCGTCAATGAGGACATCAATGAGGACATCGACCATGAGTCAGACCTGCGATGTTTAACGGGCTCTATATCCCAAGTTTCAGAGGTAAACATCAGACTGCCAGGCCTGCCGTGATTGGGATGCGACTTGCAGAACAACTTTCCACAGCAGGCATTGAACGCTACTCTGCCACACCGGGCCGAAAGAAGCGGAGATCAATGCTTCGGACAGGCGGATGAGACTCCAAAACGAGAAGTCCTCAACCCAAATAGCCTCGACCCTTGAATCCTACCCTCAGCCCAAAACCCTAACTAAACCCGTCAAATCCGCAGCCCTGTAACCTCTAACTGGGTATATGACAGTATACTCACAATACCGAACCCCTTTCATATTATGGCTCCTTCCACAATCAGAAGTTGTGGATACGCTGAATCCGAGACCCTAAACCCTAAAACAAAAGCCCTAAATCCACAAACCCTAGAGTCTTAGAGGGAGCCCCTGCCTATAACGCCTGCATATAAAACGAAACAAACAGCAGCACGAACACTGAGATGAATGACCTGACAAAGCTAACAGTAATGGCATAACAGTGGCAACCGCAAGAAGAACAATAGCCGCGACAGAAATCATCACAACGCGGTATGAAGAAGACTAGTGGCATGTAGGGTGACCGTAAGAGTGGCAGCAATAAGTCCAATGGCAAGCTCATTTTCATGGCAACGATGCCAACAACAGTTAACCAACGAACAACATCGTTCGAGATCACGATAATATCCTCGTCGCAATTACATGAAAGGTACAGTAGTTGGCAAAATGTCCAACAGAACAAACAGTCGCAGTAAGCACAGCTATACAAGTGTTGCCAACAGTCATGCTAGCGGCAAAAGCAAGAGTCGCAACGGCTGTAACAGTACTGATCTCCTTGACAGCCGAAGTCCGAAGCTTCGCCAAACCTGCCGGGGCAACATCGCTGGCGTGAGAAGTTGTTCAGCGCCACCTGCACATGAAGTCTGAGCTGGGGCGTTCGAGTTGCGGGAGGGGTTCAGGGTTTAGGGGTGAAGCTTTCGCTTTGCTCCCGGTGCTGCCACAAAAAACCTCTCAACTGCGCAATTCCAGCAGTATTTTGGGGCCCATTATACTATAACTATAATGAGCAACCCCCCAAATACTATAATAGGAAATTATCAAGGTATACTAAGTCCCATTATTTTGGGCAAAAAACTTCAGACGGGGAAGCCCTGACTCTCGAAACTGTTGGAAACTACAGCCCCAAACGGCAACACAGGCGTGAGACTCTGGGGGGCTGGCTATTCGTGGCTGAGATGAACCACCGTCAGATTCATGAAGGTGAATTTGTACTGTTTCGGGTTTATGGTTCAGGGTTTAGGTCGTTTAGGTTTTTTGTTAAGGCTCTTTTCCGACTGCACTAGGGTTTAGGGTGTGGGATAGCCTTGGAAAAACTAACATCCTTGCCCATGCTGAGCAGCGGGCAAACGATACCACGGCACTGGACTCCTTAATAGCTGCAGCCTGTCAATTTCAACAACAATATTAGTGGTAATATAAGCGATAATGATGCTGCTGATAATGCTAATGAAATGCATCAACAAAAGCAAAAAATAATACTGATAATGCTGTAGCAAGAACAAAAACGGCCATGACAGCAATAACCATACTCATATAAACGGAATCAATAGCAGCCAACAAAAACCGTAATGATCATGCTGATGATACACAAAAACAGCTTTTTACACCACGAGTCGAGTTTTCCAACAAGAACCCTCTTGAGCTCCGACTCTCCCTCTCTCTCTCGCTCTCTTTCTCTTTCGCGGTGTCTGTCTGCCTGCCTCTCTTTCATGACACATGATGATGAAATATGCCATATAACTCAATATACAGTACATAACATACAAGATACAAGTATCATCTGCATAGTAAGTGTTTGTGTGCATATAAAAATACAGACACGCGAAAGGGTGCGGTAGTCTGTTTTCCTGATCATCGTCGCTCCTTTGCCCAAAGGGGCATCTCCGCTTCTTAGGAGCCACGGGAGCAGAGCCTCCCGGTCCCATCGGCCTGAGCTGCTCAAGAACGCGCCGGCTCTCGCCGCCATGGAAAGTGGAGCCCCAGGTCACGACAGCTCCGTCCGAGCGGATGGCTGCGAAGGCACCAAACGTCGCCTGAATGCCTTGGACGTCCTTTAGATCTGCCTGGACAGAGCTGCTGCTGCCGCCGAGCCGCCCATCACCCCAAGTCACCACGGAGCCATCCTTGCGGATGGCAGCAAAGGCTGCCTTCGTTGCCTGAATCTGCTCTACATCACAGAGCTGCTCACGCACAGCCGAGCTTTCACCGCCAAAGTTGCCCGCACCCCAGGTCACAACGGAGCCGTCTTCCCTGAGCGCTGCAAAAGCACGTTCCGAGGCCTGGATGTGCGAAACCTGTTGTAGCTGCTGGCGAACAGGGAAACTGATGCCCCCATAGTCGTGCCTGCCCCAGGTTATCACCGAGCCGTCCTTGCGAATCGCCGCAAAAGCGGCATCTGTTGCCTGAATCCGCTCAACATCCTGGAGCTGCTGCTCCAAAGCGCGGCTACCAGCAACGCTCTCGACATTCCCCCAGACCACCACACGCCCATCCCGCCTCAAAGCCGCAAAGGCAGCTCTTGTTGCTTGCACACTCTGCACGCCTTCGAGCTGACGCTGGACGGCACTGCTGTCACCGCCCATGCGCGGATCGCCCCATGTCACAACAGACCCATCCGAGCGGATGGCAGCAAAGGCAGCTTTCGTAGCTTGAATCTGCTCGACATCATGGAGTTGCTCAGATACAGCAGCACTGTCTCCTCCTGCCTGCGGCTCGCCCCATGAGACCACATCACCGTTTGACAGGATGGCAGCAAATGCATCTCTAGCAGCTTGAATCCGCAGAACGCGACGACCTTCCCGTGGCGGACCCGGCGCAGGGGAACCATGGCCACCCCAAGAGACGACAGAACCATCTGACCTGATTGCAGCAAAGCTCTGCTCGGTGGCCTGGATTGCCCTGACATCGTGGAGTAGCTTCCTCACGTGTTGACTGCTCCCACCGTCGGAGGCACCACCCCATGTCATCACCCTCCCATCGGACAAAATGGCAGCGAACGCACGCGACGTGGCCTGAATGCTCCTGACAGGACACCCAGGGCTCTGCGGGTTCAACCCGCCAAGGCCCCAAGTCACCATGGAGCCACTGCTCTTCACCAGTGCAAAGGCCGTCTGCCCTCCGATCAGCTGGGGTGCACGCACCTGCGCCGTAAGCACTCTCCCTTCCGACCTAAGAAGGGACTCGATGCCCACGCCCTCTTGCAGGATCTCCCCCTCCGGGGTAATCAGCTGCTCTATGCCTGGCTTCTTGCCAAAGGATTTAGTTTAGCTACCATGATAAGGAAACCATATTATGTACTATAGATCCCTACTCTGGTAACTTAAATTATATTCCTTAACAAGAGCCCAGATGCACACCCCGAGCTCCCTCTCCGCTGCGAGCAGGAGCTGCTCCAAGGAGGATCCCGAAGCCAAGCGGAGCCGCGCGCTGCGGCCGCTGAGCAGCGCGACTTCCACGAAACTCGGATCCATCCCACAATGGGATGCCCATGGCCGATGCTCAACCCCAAACCCTAGCCTTGTGCTTTTTGTTGGAAGGTCCGAAAAAAGGCATGTATGTCATGTGCCATGAAGGCCGCCTGCCTACCAGCTACGTCACCAGCCTCCTGAACTGCTCAGCTTCCTGAACCACAGTGACTGTATGGCAGTACTACTTCTACGTTGGCCTCGTTTGAGAAGTGCTTCACCGAACAACGACGATGTCGTGAGCCCATCCCGCAGCTCAAGGGAAACCATGACTTTGGCGGCATCACACCCTGGAACTTGTACGCCCCTGGACCTCAGAGAACAGCGGGTCATATTCACAAGCCTGATGAGAAGCTTGCATTGGCAGGGAGTCTGAGGCATATAACCTCACCTCAGCAAGCCAACTAAAAATACTATTAATAATAGTAGAAATAATATTAATAATAATAATAATACTAATAATAATAATACAAATAATAATAATAATACAAATAATAATAATACAAATAATAATAATAATACAAATAATAATAATAATAACCAGTCCTTAAGACTCTGGAGCACCTCTGACTGGCTCTGCGGCATTTCCAGGGCGCATGAGGATGCCGGAAGCGCCCTTAAATTGGCCCTAGATCCTGGAGACTGTCCAACCACCTTCCGTTCTAGCAGGTTCAATATATCGGGCTCTGTATGAAAGTTGCGGTAAGCACATTTCTGCTTCATACAACGACAATGTCCTATGTATTATACTGTGCGAAACAGCGTGCTATATTGTAGCATTTCATTGCTTCATATGGCCCTCGACTATAGTGTTGTACTATACCATGCTACTCTTTCGAAAGTCTGATCCTCTGGGCCAGTTCCAGCACGGGGTCACGACAATGTGCCATGGCGAGTTCCTGGCACTATGTGAGTTTCGGGCTTGGTCAGGGATGAAGGGCTTAGTGTTGAGCGGGTTTGGCGCATAGGGCTTGGTGGCTTTGCAACTTTCATCGAAAGGTTCCAAAGCTACGGGCGTGGCACCTTTGCTTTCGACGCCGCCTGGAAAACCTCTGTGTCTTGACACTTTGGCAAGGTGGGTACCCAAAGACTCCAATATCGCTTCATTATAGGAATATTCCATCAATCATATTAGGGATCCTACTATAATTCAAGATACATTCCTTAATTCCCTTATAGAACCCTTATAGATCCCTTGAAGGAACCCTTTGTTATATTCCTTAATTGAAGGATTTTTGGAGTCTCTGGGTAGAGCATCTGCGAGCTGCCAGGGCTTCCTGGTATGGGTGAAAACAACTCCGACGGAGCACGGTGCCCATGGTAAGCTTTAGGGTTTAGGGTTTAGGGCTTAGGGTTTAGGGTTTAGGGTTTAGGATTTAGGGATTAGGGTTTAGGGGTTTGGTTAGGGGTGAGGGGTTAGGGGATAAGGCTAACAACTTTGGTCTGGTTTCAATGGCGCTTGAAAAAGAACACGACTGTGCGAACACTAATTGCGATCGGAACGGTTGAAATAACTACGATGACAAACACAATGCTATCAACAACGATGACAATCACTCATTACGACAACCCCAAACCCTAAAGCCCAACAGCCTACGACAACACGTACCCCTCTCACAGCTCTTCGCGCGGATGTCTGAGGCGGGGTGTCCCGCGCTCAACCTCTTCGCCTGAGGCCGGGCGGAGCCATACGGTGGTTTGGTAATTTACTATGTGTTCATCCTGATAGTCATATGCCGCTTGACAGCCCAAAATCGACTAGGTTCCAGGTAAATCGGATCCAAGCTGTGGCATCTAATCCCGGCATAAGAAGCTTGTCGGCTTGGAAGCTTCAAAGACCTACCATGCCCCAGACCGCTCGCGGCATAAGAGACGCGAGATCCTGAAATCCGAGTCGTGCTGCGGGTCTTCTTGCCGCAGGCGCCCGCGGCAGAAACGATGGCCTCACTGCATGGGAAACCCTTTCATTGAAATTTGAGGTTTAGGGTATACGGTGTAGGTCCTTGTGTAAGTAAGCAAAGGAGGCTATGTGGGGTTCCATGTCAGATTCAAGGTAGGTAAACACCTGACCCTACTGGAAGTACCGTGCTTTTGTGGCTTTGGGCTTGGCAGTTCGCAAGGCAAGTTGGAAAGACAGAAGATGCGAGCCTCGTAAACACAGTGGCCGGGCTCGGTAACCTGGCGACGCAGTTGGGCTGAAGGGTCAAGGTTGGTTCAGGAACCGGGGTTTCGACCTTGACTTTGGGCTGTACTGTAGGGGCCTTTTTTAATATGAATAGGGTTTCGGGGCATATTACACTCTAACTATAAAAAGGAACCCTAGCAATAATATTGATAATTATTTAGGCCCTGTAGTAGGCTTTAGGACGAAGCTCTTTCGGACACATCCTCAGGACCGCTAGGATCGTAAGGCGAACCGACCCAGTGCCGCTTCCGAGGTTTCAAACCCTTCCCGAGCAAGTGGTCGACAAACTGTCGCAGCGACCCCGCTGTCGGTCAGATACGTTCGTGCTGGAGGGTGTAGGTTATTTTCCAGACACAGATGCCGCGTTGATTCTACACTGTCCCAAGACACACAGAGCAGCGATTGCTGCCTCCATGATCTTTGTCTCCTCTGCGCACCTGTCACAGAAGCGATATTGACAGTGCAATAGCCACCCGCCCGACTGTGACATTCTGTGTAGGTGTGGGTTACGTAACCAGACCGGGAATTTGCACTCCGCATCGGTTATTGAAGCATTGAGGCCGGAATGGCTTATGCTAAACTCAAGGTTCTCCGTGCCAGACCTCAATCTCCTGATCAGCGTGTGGGTCATATATACATTGACCAAGGTCAAGCTCCACCCTGCGCAGCAAGACTTACGACATGCACGGCCCGAAATTTTTGTCCTGCTCAGTCATATGGAAAGCTTTCACTGGCTGCACTTGCGAACATGATGACCATGCATACTGTGCCATGGTCTGAAGCTTGACATCCCATGCACCTGAATTTCACTGTCAGCGACCGCGGCACGGATCCACAGCTCCTGATACACCACTGCACTGACTGTTTGGTCAGGGTCACTTGGGGTCAGGCGATCTTCGCTATGTGTAGGTACAATCGAGGGTTGTGACCCAGAGACTCCAATATTCTTAAGGGGTGTTGGAGTCTCTTGGGAATCGCCCACCCCGAAATCTGTGTGGCGCCGAGTGTCTTGCCACCCTTGAACTCGATCTGCCTCTGGCCCTTCCATCCAGACCAGGTGCCGAGGGAGACGTTGCCCTGACGCAAGAGATTCCAAGGAGGAAAGAAGGTTCTAAGGAGAACAACCAAGAAATGAGTAGAAGGAGAAGGGGAAGGGGAAGCAGCAGCAGCGTTTGTGTTGAAAGTAGTAGCATGGGTTAGGGTCGTCCTTTTCACCATCATTGTCATCATCATCGCCCATGACATCGCTGTCACCACCATAGCTCGTCCGATCATCCCGGCAATCTCCGCCATCAACAGCAAGTCGTAGCAACGTTTGGGTTGAGCTTGCAGGTGTATCGTTTCTGTGGGGTGCCCTGAGAGGTCTGCGTTGTGAGAAAGCGCTGGGTCGGCTCAACAGGAGGAGCTCTGCCACCACTGCTGCCAACAGGGTCTTCCCCGGTCGATAGACCGGAAGCCGCAAATGTCGCCCAACCCAAGTCGAACAGAGTCGAATAGACTTGAATTGAAGAATAAACACCAGCATAGGAAATGGTTGCTAATGCAGCAAATCGCTGCCATACCCCAGAACTGATACCGGCCCATTGCTGAAGACTCACATGCCTCAGCGAAAACAACGCAACCCAAAAAACGACGGCCTGGGTACCACCTGCCTGGCTGGCACTCCTGTCATCGAAAGAAGTGCATTTCCGGAAAAGGCTCGGGCTCAACGGATGTCACCGTGAAATGTTTTGCACGTCAATCGCTTGCTGCTTGAGGCGGAATGGAAGTGTTGAGAGCAAAACGTGCCGCAGGCCTGAAGAAGCAGATGGAATACCTTGCTCTCTCTGCCTCTCACTCTCTCGCTTCATGCTTCTCATTTCTCTCTGGCTCTTTTCTGTCAGTATCTTCTTCGTTGTCTCGCTCTTTTTGGGTGTCTCAATGGTTCTCTCCCTCAGCTGCATGACTCAGTTTCCCCCGCTGAGATAGGCCCACGCCCACGACACAGAATCAGTTTACTATATAGTCTATTATCGTCTATTCTAGTACGTTATGGTTTATTATAGTATGTTATAGTTTACTGTAGTATATTAGGTATTAAGTAGTATAGGTGGCCTGGTACTTTTTGGTACTTCTCGCCCCCCTGCTGCAAAAAGGGCCAGAGGTCGAGTTGCGTGTGGCCGTTGAAGGACTCGCTCTGGAGGCAGGTGTCCATCAACGAGAAGTACGCAAGCTTCTCCTCGACTGCAGTAATAGCTGTAGGCTGTAGGTGCTTGTGTGTACATATATGTACATACATATGCACATATTACGCACAATGTGCGTGTGTATGTATATATGTGTATAGACACATATGTATCTACATGCTATGCTGCTTGTAACCTTTACACACCTATACTTGCATTTCGTGACACAGCAGGGCCTACCGTTCTAAAAGCTCCCAACCCCCAAACCCTAAAACCGAATTTCGATCCCTGGACCTTAAACCCTAAACCCTCAAGCCAACTCCCGAAATCGGGTTTAGGGTTTGGGGTTTAGATCTCCAGGCACACAAGCCGCATTCTGCTTTAAGGTCGCTCAGGGCCCAGGGCAAGGAGGCTCTGCAAGAATTTCACTGTGCTGCTTTCTTTATGCTGCACTATACTTCCTATCACGATCCCTCAATGTCGACCCTAAACCCTCAGAGTCTTCTCATACTCTAAATCGATCTTGGAACTCCCGTCAACAAAGGGAAAGCAGACTCCTCCGGGAGGAAATTCAGCTTTCCCTCGAGCTCCTCCACGGCTTCAAAGGTTCAAGCGTTCAGGGCTTAGGCCTCTGGGTATGGAGTTCTAAGGTTTGGGTGCGTACGGGCTTACTCCGAAAATAACTATAAGGCCTTAGGGATTAGAGTCTAGGAGGTTGACCAACCCTAAACCCCAAACCCCTAAACCCTAACCACCCCGCCCCGGCTACACCGCTATGGACCCCTAGTGTAAGCCTTGTATTAGCCTGTGGGGACCCTTGTCCTAGTCCACGCCAAACAGAACGGCTGCTAGGACCGCCCTGGACAAACCCTTAAATCACCCCTGCATAACCCTGGTAGACCTTAAACCCTAAACTTTAAACTCTAAACCCTAAATTAACCCTAAACCCTCAACTCTAAACCCTAAATCCCTCGTCCCTACGAAGCCCGGTCCACTTCTTCGGGCTCTCCTCCAGCCGGGCTTTCGTCGAGTTGATCTTGTCGATGATCTCCTGACACCCAACATTTGCAGTTTGTGGCTTTTGCATAGGAATTTGTTGGGTTTCAGAAGGGCTTTGGTTAGGGTTATTCCATGTTACACATATAAACACACATATATATCTATCTATATATATATATATGTTATATATATATATATAACTGAAGGACGACCCCTTCATTGAAGGATTTTGGAGTGACTTGACATGCCCTCGAGCCCACAGGGCGCATCTTCGGTGAAAGGATGCAAGGTCTCTGAGCCTTTAGACGTGGTCGAGAACTCCGACAGCGCACTGAAACCCAAAAAACCTGAACTCCAAACTGAAGCCTGAACCCCGAAGCTCTAAACCCCGAACCCGTTTTAGGAGGCTTCTCAGAAGGCCAACCCTGAAGTCTAAAACTCCAGCTTCAAATCCAGTAGTGGGAACCTTAACGCAGGGATATTGAACTCAGTACGAATTGTTAAAACCCCTGTGAAACCTTGCAACCCCTGCTCGAAAATACTCAAAAAAAAGCAAAAAAAAAACATAAATCCGTACCGAAAGGATAACTTCGACGATTCCTATGAAACCCCTAAACCCTAAACCCTAAACCCTTCATGGGCCGGCACAGACGAGGACCCGCTTCGGCCAAGAAGCGGTCTGGTTCAGTTGGAGCGCGGCTTCGCGCTCGACCTACAGAGGAGGCTGGGGGCTCTTAGGGTTTAGGTTTTAAGGTTTAGGGGTTAGCGTTGAGGGGTTAAGGTTTGAGGTTCGGGGTTTAGGGCTTAGGGCTTTTAAGGCTTGAGGTTACGGCGTCTGAGGCTTCTACGGCTTTTGAAACGTTTAAGGCTTTTTAAAATGTTTGAAGCTGTTAAGCTGTGGGCTGTAGGGCACTGTAGGGCTGTTTAAGGGTTTAGGGTTTGGTGCTGTGGGGGTTCTGGGGGTTTTAAAGCTTTTAGGGTATAAGGGCTGCTGGAGTGTTCAGGGCTTTTTGGCCCTTCAGAGATTTCAGGGTTTGGGGCTCCTAAAGGGCCGTTTGAGTTTTCTGGGTCTGAAAGCTTTTATGGTTTTGAAGCACACGGACCTCCCTCTGAAACCCTCAATGTGGCAGCCACCCATTCTCCGGGCCAAATACTAAAATCTAGAACCCGCGTGAAACCGTCAAGCTCAGCCGCCGACCTCACTGAGGGGAGGAACCACGACCGGGACCTGATGCCAAGGCTTCTGATGATTTCTAGCTTTGTGGCCTCCGTCAGGGGGTTTGGAATAGGAGGCTTCAAAAGTTGTAGGACTTAGGATTTGTAGGCTTTTGTATTTGCCGGCTTTGTCGTGCTGTGGATTCTTCGGGAGTTGTTCAAGATAGCTATCAGTGTGGTTACTCCCATCCTACTGAAACCTCATTTCCTGAAACCAACTTGGCCTCACAAGAGCAACTCTCAGACCAAAAAACCTTCTCCCTTCCATTTCGTCTTCCGAAGCTTCTACCGAATGGAAAAGAAAACATTCGAGTCGTGCGCCTCCTCGGTCACTGCTGCTGTGGTGGTTGTCGTGGTGGAGGTGGTGGATGCCACATTGAGCACTTCATCTGCCTTCTCCATCCACTTCCTTGCAACGGGGTGAACTTTCAGCAAAGGCCCCAACCCAGCTCAGATCGCCAGATGCTGCAGCTTCGAAGGGGCTGGCAGCTTGCTGCTGCCAAGAAGCGCGTACTCCGACACGACTGCCTCAGAGGCGGGCTCCGCCGCGGGCTCTGCGCTGGGTTCCACTGCAGGCTCCACAGGGGCCGCTGCAGCAGGTGCCACCGTCGAAGTCGAGGCCTGCAGCTTCGCTCCCACCCGGCCCTTGGGACGACTCAGCTCCAACGCCAAAAAGTCCACTCGAAATCTGAAACCCAACAGCCAGCTGTAGATACCACAGCTTCAAGCTAAGAAATGAAGAAGCTGAGATTCTCAGAAACTCCCTCCAAACCGTAAACTCCTGCCTCGATTTCCGGTGGGGAGGCCTCCGACCCAGGAGAAGCCGACACGCCTGGAAGAAGCCGTGAAGGGGTTTCGGGTTTAGGGAGTTGGGGCCTCGCGTTCTGGGCTTCAGTGCCAACTGCATTGGTATTTCTATGCCTCCTTCTAAGCACTTTTGCTTCCTTGGGGTTCGGACTGACCGGGAAGACTAATCCAAAAACCCTAGACCCTAAACCCCAAACCCTGGACCCTACACCCTAAACCCCCAGCCCGAAGCCCTTAACCCTAAACCCTTAACCCTTAACCCTAAACCTTTACGGCTTAAGGAGCTTGACACNCCCCCCCCCCCCCCAAGAAAAACTAAATCCCGAAACTGAGAAACCCGACAAAACCGTATAAACCCACGGACTCCAACCAACCCCCCGTCCTTCCAAAGGGTTTTTGGATTTTAGGGGCGTTTAGGGTTTTGGGGTTTTTTAAGAACCAAAAACCCTAAAAGCCTACACCCCCAAACTCTGAAGGCCCTAAAACCCTAAGCCCCTAATCCCTGAGCCCTGAACCCTGAAACCCTAAATAAACCCTAAACGCGCTCCCCTCAAATCCAAAGCAAGCGACTTGTCTCGAGGAGTGCCCTTTGTCGGAGCTCCTCCTGTCCTCGGATTGGTGCTTTCGGATAGTACACTATAGCATACTATGCTATGGTACAGAGTATGGAGTATAGAATATAGAGTAGAGTTTAGGGGTCTGGGGTTGAGGGCTCAGGGGCTTAGGGGTCTGGGGTTTAGCGGTCGAGGGTTTGGGGGGTTTTGGGGGTTTGGGCTTTGGAGATGCAAAGTTTGGGGTTTCGAGCTCAAGTCTCTTTAGAGTTCAAGGTTTTGAGGTTGGGGGATGAGAGCCGGCATCTTGGGCTGGACCTCGGACCGGTACTCAAAGGAAGCTTTCAAGCTTTAGGCCATGGACCTTCAAGCAAACGAAGCACCGGACGCCGAACCGTCAGCTATTTGCCCGAAAGCCCCCTACACCCTAAACCCTAAACCCTAAAACCCTAAAACCCTGAAACCCTAAACCCTGAAACGATAAAAGCCTGAAACCCTAAACCCTCAACGAAGAACCTTTCCAGAGGGCGCCGTTGGAAAGCCGGGGGGCCTTTCTTCAGGGCCGCCACCTCTGCCTGGCTTCTGGGAGGCTTCGTGGGGTTAACACAAGGGTTTTAGGTTTCAAGGTTGAGGGTTTAAGGTTGGTATTTAGGGTCTAGGGTTTGGGGTTAGGGATTTGTAGGGCTTTAGGGTTTTTGACCTCTTAAGTTTAAGAGGATCCTCCTGCTAATATAGGGGCCTTAATGATTCGAATAGGGTTTTGGGGCCCATTATACTATAATTGTAATAACAGTATAGGTAATTATTTAGGCCACTATATTATAGAAATTTGGGGGGGAAGTTCTGTAGGTGCGGATGTCATTGAGCGAGGTTCCATGATCGAGGTTTCTGCTTGCACGACAACACGTGGCCACTCGGAAGGTTCTTTCCTGCAAGATTCTGGGATGTCCGTGGGCATGCAAGATAAAAGAAAACACAAGCCCTGAAGCCTATACCCGAAACCCTACAATCCTAAACCCTATAACTTTTCAACCTAAACTGTCGAACCCTAAACCATAAAACCGAAGCTGTCGAACCCTAAGGCCCTAAACCCTAAACTCCATAATCCTAACCTTAAACCCTAAAACCTAAACTTCCGAACCCCAAACTATAGCCTAAGCCCTAACCTCGCCTTCAGCTGCTTCAGCATCTAACATAGGCACACGAAGCCTAAGAAGCCTGAACCCGAAACCCTGAGCCCTTCAAGACAGACTGCACAAGGCCTCGCCTCCAGCTGCCCCAAACTAAGCCCTAAACCCTAACCCCATAATCCTAACCCTAAACCCTAAACCCCATAATCCTAACCCTAAACCTTAAAACCCTAAACCCTAACCTCGCCTTCAGCTGCTTCAGCTGCTCCTGCAGAGTCGAGAGCTGCGCCACGGCCGCCGACAGCTCAGGGCCTGGCACTCGAGTCGTCGGAGGCTTCGAAGCCCTAATAGTGTCTAAGGGTTGAGGGTTTAGGGTTTAGGGCTTTGGGTTTAGGCTTGAGGGTTTGGGGGGTAAGAGTTTAGGGTTTAGGGCTTTAGGGTTTTAGGGTTTTAGGGTTTAGGGGTTTAGGGATTTAGGGATTTAGGGCTTTGGGTTAAGGGTTTTGGGGTTTAGGTCTTAGGGTTCCGGGTTCAGGGGTGCGGTCCTCTGCATGGGGTTTGGGAGGTGTGCATATAGGAAAGTAAATCGAACCCTAAACCCTGAAGCTTAGGCATACTATCATTTGCTATACTAGGCAAAACTATACTATACTATACTATACCATGACATACTATACTCTGCTATACTATACTATGCTATACTATGCTGCACTATACCATACTATACTACTTGATACTATTTTATACTACTATACCCTAAACCCAATCTTCGGGCTCAGATTTACAAGGGGCTCTTCTGGGTTCTTGTTAAGAAACTTATTTAAGTTGCCATAACAGGGATCTATAGTAAATAGTATGGTTTCCTTATTGCCAGTCTTAGATGCTCGCATGTAGGAGGACCGGGATCGGTAACCCGCCTTGAGCAGCCTTCGCTCGAGCAAGGTCCTGCCGGAACAGCAGCATGGTTAGAGTACAGTAGAGTAGAATAAAGTACAGAAGACTAGAGTAGAGTAGGTTAGAGTAGAGTAGAGTAGAGTAAGTACCGGGTGGAGTAGAGTAGAGTAGAGCAGGGTTGAGTAGAGTAATATAGATAGATAGGTGGTTAGACAGATAGGTAGATGGGCAGGTAGGAAGATAGTATGTATATATAGATATCGATGTATATACCAGTATAATATACTACGAAGACGACAACAAAAAAGACACAATCGTCAGACAGCCACGCACGACACCATCACCAGCAGACCCACTACCCACAACAACAGCAGGAACAACAATCAAACACAAATCGAACATCACAACCAACCAGCAACGACGACGATGAAAAGAACCACGACCACGACGACGACGACCACGACCGTCCACCAAGACAAGGACGACCACGACACGACACCGGCGACGAAAACCGTAGTACGACCTGGGCTTGCTAGCAACAGCAGCCTGGAGAATGGTAGATAACAGTCTAAACAATGATATCTACATGTCAAAACATATACATATCTATATATATACATGGTTTCGTATATTTATGTATATATATATATGTTATGCATTAAGTCTTGTATTCTGGCTATGTTCTACTGTTGCATGCAGTATACCAGATCATTGCATGTCCAGGGCTCTCCACAAAATGGGGACGGCAGTAAGGCGATGAGGTACCCATCAACGCAAGCCGACAACAGAATCACAAGTTAGCCTGCAACACACGGGGTAGGGTTTAGGGTTTAGGGTTTAGGGTTTAGGGTTTAGGGTTGGGGCGGCCCAAGTACACTTTTAAAACCATCGCGGCGAGAGGGGACAAACATGAAAAGGGGCCACAAATCCTGCTGCAGTTGTGGCAGCTGCTTCTTCAGCGACTCCACCTGTACAGGGCTCGGTCAGCTGCCTTTGAATCAGGAACCAAAGAAGCCTGGTGTAGCTTGAAGTTCTGGGCGGAAGCACCCCAAACAGAACGATCATACGTTGCACTCAGAAACCCTGAAGCTCTGGCTCCTCCGCTTCAACCCCGAGTGAGAACAAATCCTTCAATCTTTGCGCCTCCTCGCGCCAACGCTGGCGCGTGTTCTTGGCTTCGCGGCGGCTCTCCTGCAGGTGAGCTGATGATTGGCTTTGGGGCTGATGTTTAATGATTCGGGTGGTTTAGTACTGTAGCATCTGCGGACGACAAGGATTTCTTGTCTGATGAATGTAAAAGTTGCTATGGTAAGAACAATTGCCACTGCTAGTGCTGCTACTAAAACCAATGCCACAATAACGACCACCAGCACCGCCACCACCACCACGCCGCCACCACAACAACAACACAGGCGCGACTACGACTCTGTGCCCGCTGCCACTGCCGCTGCCAATGCCGTCGCGTTGAGGAACAGGGAGAAAACCCCAAACAATGTTTGCAACCCCCTTTTTGGTTTTCCATCACTGCCTTCGTGTTGAGACGGCATCCAGGGTAGCAACGTCCTTACGACGCACCACATTGCTTGTTACAATATACCGAAGCCAAACAACAAATTCCAGCAAGCCCACTGTTGCAGCAAAGCCACTCAGATATGTCTCAGAATTTCAGGTCCTCTAGAGACTTAAACCCAGTTAGGCTCGAGGCCAGCCATCCAGAGCAACCAGCAACAAAGACTAAAAGTCTCGGAGTCATCACGGGAAAACGGACTTAGGGTCAAAGACTCCGAGAAACTTCGCATCGCATTCTTGCTCCTCCCTGTCCCCGTCCCACGCTGCAAGCAACGGGACCCTCTCCTTGTGCTTCTCCAAGCCCTTCTGAAGACGCTCCACAAGTCCTCGGATGCACGCGGCTTCGGGGAAAAAAAGGCGTTCGCTTCCAGTTTGGGCCTCCCTGGGGGGCACCAGGTTGCTGACACTGCAACGGAAGCGGCTTGAAAACGATTTGGGGCTCTTGAGGTTTTTGGGGGCTGAGAGCTTTTAGGGGGCGAAGAGCGTGACATTCTGAAGTGGGTGGTCTCCGGATGCGACGTGGCTTCTGACTTAGATTCCCTTTCCAGTGCCCTTGCTGAAGTGGAATCCAGTGGGTGCAAGTCCCGCGCTTGCAAGAACTTCAGATTCATGGTGAGGTAAACCCTAAAGGCTTTAGGGTTTAGGCATCCTAAACGCTAGAGATGATGTCAAACGCAGAAAAAGTTTCTTTCTCGCTCGACCTTCTCCTCTTGGCAGGTGTTGCCTTGCAGGCTCAGAGCTGGATGTCTCTTAGCTTAGCAATAGTGATAGCCATAGTACTGTTCTGTTCTGTTGTTGGAAGTGTCCGATGACGCACTCTGGAGTAGTGCTAGGAACAACGAAAGTCAAGTGAGCGCAATAGTAATGCTAATGGTCAATAGCTACTGAGAGCGGGGAGTTAAAAATTGACAGCTACTAGTTAATAATAACGGTTATACAATCAGCAATAGTCATAGCAAGAGCAGCGATGATACGGATAGTGAGAAAGCAATAGTAGTAATAATAACAATAAACTGTGGCGGGAAAGCGCGACTACCGAAAGACGCCTGGGTAGCGCCGGGTATGCCCGAGTATGCCCGAGTAGCGCCGAGTGTGCCCGAGTAACACCGGGTATGCCCGAGTAGCGCCGAGGCAATGTAACAAAAGTACTACCAGTAGCAGGAATAGCAATAGTAACAGGAATATCGATAGGGATAGTAACAGTACCGTAGTGCTGTAAGATAGTGATAGTGAAAGTCCTGGACATGGTAGTAATAGCAAACCTAAACACTAACCCCCAAGCCCCAAGACCTCAAGCCCCTTAGCTCCAAGGCCTACTCTCCGACAGGATCCCAAGGCTCCAAATCTGAAATCTCCGCAGGTGATAAGGTTTGACGACTTAAGCGTGCATGAACGTCGAAGTCCAGGGTTCAAGCGCCTTGGGGATTTTCGGGTTCAGGGTTTTGGGTCTAGGGTTCATGGTTGCAGGATTTAAGGGCTTGCGGCTTAGGACTTAGGATGTGCTTTCTTCAAAGCTCTTGCCCGTCTGGAAAGGGTTGAGGTTTAGCTTTTAGCACTTCCACGAGTTTGATGAAGTGGGATGCCTGCCCTTCTCACTGCAGTGCCGCATTTACTGAAACTCACACTTCTTGAGGTCTAAGCCTAATTGCAATGTTAGAAGTCCTTCGCACTACACTTGCCACGTTCAAGATTTTTATTTTTTAAATGCAATGACCTTTCTCCGCAGCGACAGGTCTGCCTCTTAAGAGGCCTGCACTACAAAGAGGCTTCCACAGACCGTCTCCCACGTTCAAGATTTACGGTTCAGAGTTTACAGGATGTACGATTTCGGGCTCAGGCTTTGTAGGGCTGGGGGCTTTGGCTTCAGGGCTTAGGATCCAAAGAGCGAAGCCTTTCTGAGGCAGGGTCGTAAGACAGAGTCGGACCTGATGTCTTCAAGCTTAGCTACCTGAATAGTAGATACTACCCAACACCATCGTGCGATCTAAACCCTGAACCCTAACCCAGTACATACGAGACGTACAATAGATTGCCTGCCTGAAGACATCAGATGTTTAGACCAGGCTTCTGGCGATGTTGACAGTACAGATGAGCAAGATTTAGGGTTTAGTGGTTTAGGGGTTTGGGGGTTCGGGGGTCCCCGTTTTGTCCAGGCTCCTGTGTTCGACGAAACAGCAAGGAACCCCAAACCCCGGTTCCCAAGCCCGACTCAAATCATCATTACAATTCTGATTCTTGCTATTAATATGATTCTTACTATGACTATTCTTCTTATTATTGTTGTTATTATGATTATGAATGTCTATTATTGCATTATTATGACTGCTGTACTTCTTATTTCTATTCCTATGAATGCAAAGATTATTAATATGATGTACATAATTGTTCATAAGTATTCATCATTAATACTATTGTTCTTCTTCTTGCTGTTCTTAACTAAAACCTACCACCATGGGCCGAGGCGCTGCAGGGGGAGGCTCTCCCTACCCTTTCCTTGCCAAGGCTGTTGGGGGCTTTCGGTATTTTGAGTTCAGGGGTCGTTCTGCTGCTGGGGGGTTTGGGGCTCACAATTTTGGGAATTCTGGCGGCTTTGTGTTTGCTCTTTTTCTGAGTTTTTGGTGTTGGAGTCTGGTTTGGGTGTGGGTTTGGGTAGTTTCTCATACTGGCACACAACATTGAGCACGTGCGCAAAAGCTTAGTTCCAGTGCTTCTGAGCCGCGTCACTGCCATCGCAGCAGTCACAGATGCCGTCTCGAATGCCTGGGACACTGGCACAGCATGTAAAACCCGAAGCCCTAAACCGTAAACCCTGCAACAAAATGACGACTCCCAGGAGCCGGCTCAGGAATTAAGCCCATGGCAGAACTCAGCTTCGTCATGGTGTGGGACTTCTTTTTTCAGGGCTTGGAAGTAAGGATGGGGCCTCTCTCGGTCTGCTTTGTTGAAGTCTGGAGCCAAGCGGCGGGAGGTGTAGAGCAGCTTGGGAATCCCATCTGCATTCCTCCCAGAGACTCCACTAACCCTTAATGACGGAATATTCCTTAAGTCATATTAGGGATCCCACTATAATTTAAGGTGTATATTCCTTAATTGAAGGGTTTTGGAGTCTCTGGGCTGGCAGGGCACGACTGTGGCACATCGCAGCACGGTGGAGCCGGAGGTGTCTGTGATTTCCAAACTATATACCGTATATACCCGAAACCCCAAAACGAAAAGCTCATGGTTGCTGGTTAGGGTCGGAGGGTGTTCGTAGGACGTATAGATATGATAGGTAATAGGAGCGTGTAAGCACAGAACTGCCATCAGGGATGCTATGCGACCCATTGCGAGCGAAGAGAGACTTTTCTCTCCGAGCTCTGGTAACGGAGCAACTGCACAACACAAGAATGCCTAATGAAAGCCTGAGCCCTAAACCCTAAACTCCTTCCCGGAACCCTCTGAACCCTGCACCCCAACACAACCAAATTCTAATTCTAATAAATTCAAAAAACTCAGCCCTTGGACACCAAGACTCCCTCGGAAAACACGCAGCCAAACCACCTTTACGACGCAGCCCTTCATCGTTCTGTCCGTCCTGCAATGGAAGAGTGTCCCATCGAGACCGGCACAGGCCGAAGTCCCAGGCTCATCGCTACCATCCTCTGCTTCGGCTCCCTATTTTGCCATTTTGGGTTTGTAGGGTTTAGGGTTCGATATTTAATTCGCACCCAGCCTTGCACCATACATCAGCATGGCTGCTGCGTGTTGTATCTAGTATCAGTGCGGTTTGCATCGCTGCGCTGATTCCCTGCTCAGTCACTTTCGGAACCCTCCTTTGCTGCTTCAAGCGTCTCGAGGCCTCTGGTAAAAACAGACTTGCAGGTGCCTCGTAGCCAACTACATGATTTGCCATGGTTTGAACGCTGGCCGTTTGGCAATTACCCGGCTTGAGCGGAAGTTCGAGCCCCCACCCGCAAGTGTCCGACTATGCTTTGACTTGAAAGCTGCCCTTGACATCTGAACCCTGAACTGCCGAAAACTGCCGTACCAACCGGAACCAAGTGCAGCCGCCAAGGATCCACACAATCGCCTTAGGGAAGCGCAACAGAGCCAGCATTGAAGAAATCTTGAGAAGCCGTGCAAGGGGGATACCAGGGAAGTCACAGAGCTTCGGAGAATTTGATAACGCCGAAACACAGCTGCTTTCTTCCAATATCGATATATCAGAAAGCAGCCCGTAGACCTCGTCCACCATTGGTCACTTCTTGCGGAGCCCAAACCGCGGACACGAGGACACTGCTATCTCATTGAGAACCCGTGCACCCCTGCACGATGAACCTCAACAGCAGCCAGGAAGCAGAAATCGTCGTTCACCACGCTTATGGGCAGAGATTCCTGCACGGGCTCAGGGATGGAACCTTGTACAATTCCCAATCTCAGAGCCTGGTGCCCTGGCAAGCTCAATCCCATCCTGAAAGCGTCATTTCATCATGGCTGCCCTCAACCCTACAGTAAACCCCTAATCCGCAAGCAACTTCAAGTAGAGGCAGCTGAGAAGCGGCGTACCCGGGTGTGCCAAATCGTCGTAGGACAGGGCGTCGGGGTCGAACGCTTTTCATTGGGGTTTAGGGATTAGGGTGTAGGACCTAAACCCTTCACCCTAAAGAGTTTCTACAGGCTTCCCCCCCTTTTCAAAGACATCACAGCGACTCAGGGCTTGCCCCAAGATTGCCTGACCGGCAGTGGTCTCGCAGCTGAAGATGCAAGGCTCTTCATGACAGGTGTATCTGTGTTGGTCCTGCAGCTTGCAGAGATCGATGACATCTAGGGTTAAGTTAAGAGTTTAGGATTTAAGGTTTAGGGCTTGGGGTTAGGGTTTAGGGTTTAGGGCTTGCGCGGGCTAGTTTGCATGGTGCCACTCCGTGAGATTACCGTGGTGAGGACGGTGGTGCTGGTGATTGGGGTGGTCCTGCTGCTTGCTACTAAACGTTGCCCTCTGTAACATGCAACCCTGTAGTGTATTTCCATTCCAAATTACAACTCGAATATCCCAAACCTCCTGAACCTTAAACCCTAAGCCCTAAACACCCCCAACGAGCAGATCAACCGGTCCTCCGAAGACACGCCAACCACCCCGTCCTGCTTGTCGAGAACCTCAGACACATGCGAAGACAATGCAAAAGCCTCCGTGTAGGGTTCGGGGTTTAGGGTTTTAGGGCTTAGAGTTTAGGGTTTAGGGCTCTGGCTTCGGGAGTACAGCCTCTCTCCAACCTTCAAAGAGCTCAGCAAGTTGACCCGAAACCGTAAGTGGAACATGCTGTGCTGCTCCTGGTCTTGACATGAAGCCTCAGGGAGTGAGATGGATCCGTCGAAAGCAACATGCAAGTCACCTTCCAGGTGCCACAACTCCGTCTCATGACAAACAGATTACCTGTGCTCTTTCAAGGTCCGGGGCTAATTAGACAGCCTACGGGTTTAGAGCTTATGGTTTAGGGTCTAGAGTCTAGTGTTAAGACCGACGATCATCCTCCGGAATCTGAAGCCAATAAACTGCCCTGGCACCGGTCCCAAGCCGTTCCCGAAGCCAAAACTTTAACCTGTAAACCCAAAACTAGGTGCGATACCAAACAAATAGCATAAACAGTCGTAGGAATACCACGCCAATGGGTTGGGCATTCTGAGGTGTGTTGAAAGTCACAGATTGCCGTGAGCTCTACGACGGACATAGTAATGGGGGTGCTGGCTGCAGTAGCAGCAGTGGTAGCACTAGCAGTAGCAGTAGCTGCAGCAACAGCAGCAGCAGCGAAATGACGCAAATGAAGCTGCAGGCGGGGAACTGCTTCAGGCAGCCAGTCGCTCAGGGCCCCGACCCTCAGCAATGATGCACCCCTGCCCGAGCCAAAGACCAAGGACCCGTGCGAAAGGTCAGCCGCACTGCAGCGATATGCAGAAATACGAAGTCCCAAGTTGAAGTTTTAACATGTAATGTCACTCAACCCAAGCTATTACGAAGACACATGTAGACACGAGTTTGGTACTTGCTGTGGTGAACTTTGTGCACTCCCAGAGGTTTTTATCTGCAGCAACATGCACTACAAAGAAATCTGGAAAGCTGTGCCATCAACTAGTTTGCGCTTGTACAGTGTTCCGGCAGCTGCTGAGAGGTGACAGAGGGGAGGCGAGGCCATACAACGAGGTCTCTCAAGGAACCCTTCAGTGTGCTGACCGGTGGCACAGAGCGCACCAACGCACATGCCAGTATTCCTTGGCCCACCACCGGCATGGCGCAAAGAGCATGGCAGGATCTAGCAAACCTAACTTTTAAAGCGATTTATAGCTCAGGATTGGCGCTGGGCTCAGGGTTTCTACTACACGGCTGAAAACCACAAAGACTCGGGACTGACTTGTGCCAGAAAACTATCGAGACGCACCTGGCACTGAAAGGACCAGTAACCTCATCAGTCAAGTGATGCAAGCAAGAATTATGCTGCAGGGTCGGGAGTCCCAAATTATTCACAGGGCGTAGGACATCCCATGCATGTGTGTGTCACATGCTGAGCAAACTGCGGTATCGCCGTGCAGATCACTGTGAACATGAGAATCGCACCGGAAAGCAACAAGAAAACCACAAATGTGTGCAATTGTGGGGGTTGCTTCACAACCCAAGAACACAGGAGCCAGAATTAAAGTACACAAACATAGTCATAGCTAACGACCGACGTGGAAAAAACTACAAAAAGGCGACGTGAGCCTCATGACCAATCCCCGCATCGCTCATAAAGCGAAGACGGTGCGCACTGTTCCTCCCTTTTGTTTGTCGGAAGACTGGCCACTTACCTTTTCATCTACCTGTTTCCATGCTTTGGGCAGGCATTCATGAATTTACAGGGCTTCAAACAGAATGTCGCCGCTGAGATTTTTCTGTTTAGAACCTAGTACGGCTAGGATCTAGGATTCACTGAGGGTTCTACATGACATCCTTTTCGGGTTTGTTCATAGGGGTCTGTGAAGTTCATGAGATTCAAAGCGCTCATGCAGGTGTGCCCAAGCCGCGGCCTTGCATGATAGAGGGTAAACAGTTCTAAGCGTGGTATCACCGTGGTAAAGCCTGTGCTCCGACTCCTTGCGGACTCCAGGCGGAAGAAAGCGAGGAGGAGTTGGTTGAGGTCGCCTTCAGTGGGTTAATTGTTTCTGCATTGCATCTGTTAAGTCTTGCCAAGACATCACATAAACAACATCACACGTGCTTTACATGAATCTTTGATCACGTTTGGAAACAAATGAGGTTCACCCGACAAGGAAGTAACTGGTATTGCCCAAAACTTATCGCATGGATTCCGGAAATGCACACGAAGCGAATTCCACAAGTTTGCAGACACTCTAGGAAAGAGACAAAAAGCCTATCAAAAACGAACCTCAAAATTGGAACCAAATCCAGACCCAAAAATGGGGCCCTCTAAAGGAAATGCTCTTAGGAGAGGGCCCGAATTTGGAACCATTTTTGGTACCCATTTTTGGAACCACAGAACACACATTTGTTGTAGCGTTTTTACACGAAGAAGCATCAGCAAGTCTCGAGAGTCTGCGAATAGCAAAATTTTATTCTATCGAAGGAAACCGCTTGCCAAAGTATTCAGTATAAATCATTCCAACATTCAATATCAATTAGCAGCATATAAAAATTCATTAAATCAATATATAAAGGAGAAGCACTCCCAACAGTCCCTCGCACTGTTTTGCTCCAAATGGGGAAAGGTCCAGTGTGCTGCACGGCAAACGGCTGGGTTAGGCACAATCCAATTTGTAATCGAGCCTTTCCCAAACACAGGGTGGGCTGGGTGGGAAAAAGAATTTCTCGCCCGTCACCTCGAGAGGGAAAAAGGCTGCAGCATGAGAAATTCCATCACCACGCAACCGGAAGTTGGATGTGCAAGCTAATTTTTCTCAAACGAAAAATTTTTCCCAACACGAAAAAATAAAGTACCATCCCTTCGTCGAGTGTCAAAACGGGGAGTGGGCACTTATTCTATCGAAGGAAACCGTTTGCCAAAGTATTCAGTAAAAATCAATCCAACATTCAATATCAATTAGCAGCATATAAAAATTCATTAAATCAAAATATAAAGGAGAAGCACTCCCAACAGTCACTCGCACTGTTTTGCTCCAAATGGGGAAAGGTCCAGTGTGCTGCACGGCACCCCCGTCAAAACGCACTGGACGGCACATCCCACTGGAGTACCGAGGAATCAAGGATTGCCGCAGGATGGAAGTGCTCAAAAGACAACCGACTCGGAGCATCGTTTTTTTTCATTCATTCGCATCAGCTGAGTCAGCTGTCCTGCGGGCGGTTGTGAGCCTTGTCACCCCTCTTGCGAGGGTTCGCCGGTGGAGAGGCAAGCATGTTACTGCGCCCCGAAGGGCCCTACAGCAACAATGCTAGACTGCCTGTGCAGCCGCAAAAGTACTGTGCCCCTAAGAGCCCGACAGTATTCCATGCCGTGGTGGGGCCCCTACTGGCTTGATAGAAACTGGATTGTACAAGCGCGACTACATGCGAAGATGGCCTTCAGAAGTAGGGCATCCAGAGCAGTGTGAGGAGTCCTCAGACACTACCTTTAAAAATTGATGCCTGTTGATGATTCTTCCACAACACNATGCGAAGATGGCCTTCAGAAGTAGGGCATCCAGAGCAGTGTGAGGAGTCCTCAGACACTACCTTTAAAAATTGATGCCTGTTGATGATTCTTCCACAACACAGAATATGCACATTTTGTAGTGTTGGGGGTGGAAACCACTAACCCCAGCGACTTGGTTACACTTCGGAACTCCGTTTGTAGGCAAGCAAGTAGCAGTTGGTAC